>NMRB01001260.1:195954-207543 GCA_002633025.1 Notospermus geniculatus
GGGGGGGGGGGGGGGGTACAATATACGAATTGATACTTGCATTAGTCCTACCACTGACACTAGCTACTGGTGACCAGAAGATAATCGGCCTGAAATAATTCAACTTCGATACGCAGTTGCGATTAAATAATCAAACTGCAGGATGATTTTCTTCCCATTTCGCCATTTTGCTCTTCGTCATTTTGTCATTAGGTGAAGTGCAAAAAGAAAATGGCGATCAGCAGGAATAAAGGCGAACGACACATCGGAATTGCAGATATTTGGAAGTCAGCAAACCTGAAGGCCCATTGATAACATAGTTTTAACTACATGTATGTTAAAGCCGCACAGTATAGACAGATGGGTCATAATCGGCGAGCATAGTCTCGGTCACCCAGCCGCTGTTTCGAATCTGTGAATCCGTTTACCAGTACTGTGGAATGAAACGGCTGGCTGCGCAAGACTACACGCAGCGTTGGGGATTCCCCGAACCTCGATACAGGATAATGCTATAATGTGTGGTTCTATGGTTCTATACATTACGCACGCCTGTAAATGAGGTTGCACTAAGATTTCGGCCGAACTGGGAGTGAGTAGCGGTGCATACTGTGCGGCTTTAAAAAGGGGAATGGTAAAAGGTATCTGAGAAAGGGGCACGAATTTACCATAAGGTAGCTTTAACTTAAACATCGCTGGCTTCGGTTTCCACTCCGTTGGTGTCTTACAGCACAGCTCGATTCCCTCTATCACCGTTAGGTGTCCCTTCATCAAATCACAGCTAATGGGAGCAGAGGGAACTATGCAGGCCGACAATCTTACCAAAGCCGCGCTTTAAAGATTTGTTTCTTTGTTTGCCAAGTACATGTATAGTGGTCCTTTCTCTACTTCTCAAAAGCGCCAAAATTTCGCTGTATCGTATTTTCAATGTGGTTAAATTCAAGTTGAGTCGTCCAAGGTCGCAAGTGCCACAAGATGTATTGAAATGATCAAAAAATATCGAAAATATCAAAAAAATATCGAAAATATCAAAGTTGAGATTTTTGCTTTAGTATGGGATGGAGAACCTTGCAAATCGCAGACATTTCTAAGCTAACATCACAGAAAAATTTATGTTTTTATCTTCAAATTGTCTTCAAATTATCTGAAAACGCCTGTCTTTCTCATTCTTTCATTCCAAATATCACCGCTCAAGGTGGGTTCATTCATTTCCTTTTGCCACAAAATCCTTGGGGAACAAGGTTGTTCATTTTGACATAGGTTTGAAAAAATGAATCTCAAAATTATTTTTGATGATATTTTGAAATTGTGATATTTAAGATAGTTATTAATTTTAACCCAGATTTTTTTCCATGAAATAATAATGGGTTTCTGAGGTGAAAGACATAGCTTCCTACCGTACACGAACCCACGGACCCTCGCATTATATATAGCCATCAATGGCCAACACTCAGGGGCCAAATCCCCATCTTCAGATTTTTTTCCACTGGGCTTATTGAGGAGAAATTACTTCTGGATAAAAACTAGTGAACAGGAGTTCACTCAAATGAAAGGAAGCAATCATAATATTAAAGGGCGACTCCATTCATTCTAAACCTTTGAATTTTTATCAATCCATGAAGACTATTGCCATGAGTTGTGATGTCACTAGTGTCAATAGGCTGACGACCTTTGTAGTGAATGAGCTAATACTGTGACTGCCTAGGCCTATTGGTCATACCTTCATAAATATGCATTGAGCACATATTATGACATCACATGCGCTGCGCAATGGTCCCCTTGGGATGTAATTAAAATACTTAAAATGATGAGTTTGCTGATGTTAAAAAAGTATGACATGTTGCAGATATCAATGAATTTGAATGTATTAACGATATTTCAAAAATTCAAAATTTTAGACAATGAATCGAATCTCCCTTTAGGTATACCTGCTCAGCTTTTTTACGCTAAGACAGGGTATCAAAACTGTCATCATCACAAGGTCTTCATGAAAAAGGGCTCCTTTCCAGACAGTTCCTTTTGCAGCATTGAGAACGAAATTCCAACATTTAGGTCCGCGGTTAATGCGAAGTCTTTTCTTTATCCTTCCATCCGTGATATCATGAAGGGATAATTCCTTCATGTAAAACTGTTCCCCTCTTTCTCCGTTTTCAAAAACTAAATATTTCTTGCCGACGAAAGAAACCAACCTCTCGTATCTGGAGAGGGGCAAACGGTGAAGAACACGATAAACATTCGATTTCCTTCTGGAATAAACAGTGGTGACAGTCCTTCGCATCATAAAATATTTCCCAATTACAGCGAAAAAGATTATGTAACCGGAGCCCGTGTTGTAGAAATATGACGTAGAGACGTAAACATCGTAGCGGAAATGTGTCACGTGCATCGGGGGAATAAGACGTACAATCTCTGTTCGTTTGAATTTCATGTACGTTATCCCATTGGCCTGTTGGAATAGGTACATGTACGTTTGATTCATACAAATTTACTTCGGACGCCGAGCTTCTGCGAACGACGCACTTCTCACTGACCCCGAGGAAATCGGCCCGTTTTCAGTGGACAGCCAATCAAATCGCCGCTTACAACCGACCATGGCCGAGTGTTAAACCTTCGATCCTCCAATTACACCTGCTTTCGGTGAATCATGGTGACGTCAGACAACGCCTCGCGTGTTACGTGCACTGCCATTGGTTGCTATTATGGTGATCAACGGAAATAACCGGCTGTTACATCCCGTGCTGTTTATTTCCGCTAGCACTGCATATCTAACAGACAATACGAGGGGCGCGCTTGAACACGGTAACAGCCAAATCGTCCAGCAATAGACGACCGATTTCTTCGGGGCATTGCAGGGAGTGGTGGGGACGGCGTAAATGGACCGAGTTACTCAGAATGGTTCTACCTGTATTATGATTTACTCCGCAATGCACGTATATTTGCCCACAATCAGGCAATGTGACGAAATGGTCGCACAACCACAAATATATCCCACCCTTTTATCGCTACGAAAGGCCTACCATTGATGGAGGCCGTATTGGAACTTTCACCGTGCTCGGCCCGGACCGAGCAGGGTGCGGTACAATTTTGCCAAATGTGAACAGGTTGAGCCAGCCTGTCCATAGAATCTAATACCCCCGTGTTCCTGATGTCCCCCTGCATTGTTCGACACAGCAGGATTAAAAGGTCGTGGTTTCTCTAGAGCCCAACTGAATGGTGCAGCTTAATCCGTAAACGTGTTGTCGGGGGACATAACATACGGGGGACATTAGATTCCATTACACCGGTGTAATGTTTTTCACTGCCCCCCGTTTGCCAGTGCCTCCCAACAAAAGATTGACGGAATAAGCCGCGACCTGGCAATGGGGGAGGCACTTATCAACATGTCTTTCTGTATTTGAGTGTCCGCCGAACAATAAAGCGGACATTGTCATACGGGGCATTCTCATACATTACACCTGTACCAAATTGCAGTGTAAACGGGCATGTCCCGATTTAGTTTGGTTCCCGAACCCACCGCCAGGGCTATGAGGGTTCGGTATTGGCTTCCGAGTATTTCCTTATATGGCGTTACTATTTTTAGAATCACTATGTAAACATAGGCACGTGGTTGGCAAATGTCACAAAGCGAATTCAACGTGTTCAAGGGAAAAGCCTAATGTTTTCGGCCGGGAACGCAAGCATCGAGAAGCGGAGAAGTTTATTTGATTCAGAGGCTGGTAAAAACGACAAACTTGCTGAATTGTTGGTGGAATTCGGCGGTGACCTGTGTATGCATGCTGTGTGTTGTATAGGCACCGCGTACATATCATGTGCAGAAAAGGTCGGGGAAAGCGTTATGCTCTCGAAAAGGCATTCAAGGCAAATTGCGTTGCTTCTGCAGCAAGACTCAAACTCACCTCCATCAAACCCCTAAGAAAATTCGGTTGGAGAGTCTCTCGTTGACGTCGCATAATGTATTCCACCATTTTGTGTACTAACTGATCACCTGATAACAGCGTGAGTTGGAGAGTGTCTCCCTTGCGGTTGGAGAGTGTCTCGTGACGTCAGACACCAGAAATCTCGGTGCGGCCAGAACCCAATACCGAACCCTCATAGCCCTAGCGGTGGGTTCGGGAACCAAACTAGTCCCGATTGAAATTTAAAGCGGGCTCGGTCAGGATTGAGATCGGCACGCTTCAACCGGGCTAGTGTAAAAGGTGCCGGCTATTGTTTAAAAATACCTGCTGTGATTATAGATTGCCTCACCTTCACCCGAAATATGCAGCAATTATTCGAGCTTGAAACACATTCATTTTCTAAACGTTTCTGTCCAGATCGTATTAACTGACAAACAAGACAGGCAAACGTGTCCTGCACAGCGAACGTCTTGCAGGGACTCGTCTCAAGGCAGAAGAGGGCACACATTAATCGAGATCTTACATGATAGTTGGTGTCGTCTTGATGAAGCAAAGCTCTGTGGCTGAGAAATTCATAATGTTGTGTTCTCCAAGGTTTCAACATCTTAAAATGCCACTGTATGCCTAGGACATGCCTCAGTATCCCCCTGGTGGCAAAATCTGGAACGAACGTGATAAGACTGGTGTCCTGTCCAACCCATACAAAACCAGTGGTAACACCAAGGCTAGACTGATACTATATCGAAACCTCAGCTGACAAAAATGGCCGCCATTCTTTTCATCATTTGAGAAGTTCAATGCGCTGTCACAGCGTTTACTAACCCTTCATCTTGTGAGGTAACATGCGTCAACTCATTCTTTTATCTGTGGCAACAGTCTCAATGCCTAATTTGGTAACTTACTAACTTACATGTAGATCGTTCAGATAGAAAGATTTGAACAGTCTTGTCGAGCATGCATGAACGAGGTTGTCTGAAGCTCGAAGGTGACGCCGGCCCCGAGGTAGAAAAATTAATGCGAACAGTGGCGCTTTAACTTCCCGTACAGCGGCAATCAGCTTCAACATCCAACAATACAAGATAGAGAACATGCAGAGAAACCGTTGTAAGACAAAAAGTAGGTGGGTGGACGAGTGTCGGACAGGGTACGAATTTTCAATGCCTGTTCTTATAGATGAATAGCCAGGTGAATATGCAAATGTCGGAAGTCTCCAGGAAGTAAATACAACTCTATTCCAAAGACAGACAGACAAGGTGCTAATAACAAGAGGAGCGAGCCAAGCAATGTCTGAATACAATTTTTATAAACGAATTTGAAATCCATCTTTGCTCATCATTCAAGTCGTGATCATCTTGCGAGTGTTTAATAATGCCAACAACGAGAAACAACTCTGCAGAGGTAGGGCTGACACATCCTCATGTTGGGTATAATACTGCACCTTGGTTCGGACATGGACGAGAGAGCAGCGAGGTTTCGCAAATCTAACGAAACACGAAGTACGAAATACGAAATTGGACTTCGTTTCAGGAGATGGTTGGTACCACAAATATCGCCTGCGGCAAGAGCGTCTTTTAGCGTATGTCGTTAAGGGCCTGTCACACTGAAGTAGTTCTCAAAACGTCCTGCCCCGTCCTAAAAAATCGTAAAACGGGCTAGAACGTGTAACCCTTGGCCAAATAATGCATCGATGTTGTGGAGCACCCTTTCTGTCCATGATGTTCATAAAAAGACTATAAAAAGTTGCCACTACGTCCGTTCGCACACAGTTTGAGCCCGTTCGGCATTTTCGAGAACGTACTGAGAACTAGCTCAGTGTAATTGGGGCATTAGACCGATAAAGTTACGGTGTGTATTAAATTGTGAAATTTATCTTTCATTTCCACTTCATAGATACGAAGTGGAAATTTAAAAATTCAAGATGCACCATAACTTTCTCGATCTTACATGACATGCTAAAAGACGCACCGGCAGCAGGGACATTTGTGGTACCAACCATCTCCTGAAATACATTACGTCATGGAAATGAAGTTGAATTCGTATTTCGTACTCCGTGTTTCGACAGGGATGGCAAATCTCACTAATGTCTCGACACCATGATAGTACTTTATGCACGCAGATATATCAAGAGCGAGATTGGCTTTTGATGTAGTTCTAATGATGTTGACCATGGTCTCCTGATATCATCGAAAGTATACAATGTATATCCTCGAAGAGGTCTTCCCTGGAAATGAATACAATGAACTTTTTTGCTGGGCTAAACAGTCTTCTAGCAGAATTGTTTTCACTTTTGTTCTGGTTCACCATGTTCAATAGACAATTGGCGTTGAAAATCGATACTACTGTATCTCCGATACCGAATTATCTGCTTAAAGCGAATGGCTCGCGGGGTTTGTTTACATTTTTGGTGGTACCTTCCATAGAGAGTGAATCTAGCCTCCAGGCAAAGCCGTGCTCCAGCCATATGCAACACCTGTGCAAATGTAAACACTGGGGACGAGGTTCCATTAAAAATTTGTCAAAATGGGTTAATGACGTTTTCAAATTCAGTAGGTCAAGATGTACATTTTGTACTATTCCCATTGATTTTGAAGCGGCAGATTTTGCAGAATACGCCTCCAAAATTTGGCTATCTAATGTGGATGTCCGTCTACACAATGCAGCTAAAAGTTTGAACATCACCATACGTGTTGGATGCTATTCACGTTTGTTGGGAAAACGGTCCACACCGATCATACATTTGTCCATGAACATCATCATACAAATGTACATGTATGATGATGTATTGAACAAATGTATGATGGTGTAGACGGGCCTCTTCGAAATGATGACAAATATTTGTCATTTCGGCGTGATCAACGAAAAGAACCTTTGTTATCAACTGTACATTGTATATTGTTATATTTACGTATCAAGGGAATGGAATTTCTCCTTAACAAGTTAGAGTGGAAAATCCCAAAAATAGCCTTTTGCACGCTCTCAAATTTCTAATATCTAAAACAATAGGCCACAATATTTGCCAAATACCACGCAGACACGGGTTTATAATACAAAAATCATCCCCTCCAAATTTCAGCTCGAAGGTTGTAAGTACCATGGCTGAGAAAATCCGCGAACATAAACCGTGAAAGAAAATCAAGGATGATAATAATGGTCACTCTAGTGAACCAAAAATGGGATTTTGGCGGTCCGTTCATCTGTCCAAACAAGATGACGTGAATCCTATGCGTCCTATGATTTACTCGATATGTTTGAGAACCGAGGCCGAAACACTATAATGATTCATGTGGTTCATTCTGCACCATCTAATGACGTCACCATTAGCAGTAACAAACAGGAATTGATCGCCACCTATTTCGGTCAGAAAATCTATTTTACCGGAGGCATTTTGTTTGCCAGAGGTAGACTTCCTTTCGTTTGAAGGGAAGTTTATCTGGTAAACCTTGAGCGGGAATTTCCCCATCATAAGTTGGTTCAAATCCATCCTCCTTGATTTACTATACTCCTCAACTGTGATGAAATTATCATGAAACATCAGTACGTGCGTAAATTCGTTTCTAAACCAAGCTTTGTTGAAGACCGTTACATTCGTGACGTCATACCCTCGCTGCCTGGTTCTCAGAGTGACCTTGAAAGGTTTGAATTCATACGTGTAAAGATTCGTTTTAAAGTCGCACTGAACATCCATCAGGTACACAAATTTATTTATATAACCGAAGCTGTCTGGTGGGTAAAGGCGTTGAAAATTCAAATTCTTCACATACTCCATAATAAATACAAATCCGCTATCTTTTATCTTGAACCAAAGTAAATCAGAAACTAACAATGTATCATCCACTCGACCAGTTTGGGTTTTCCTGAAATATGATACTTCCACAAATGCATTATCCTCGCATGTAATTAATTTTAGATGTTGTATTTTTTTCTGTCGATACGGGATATTCGTTTCGATCGCGGTGTAGGGGATGACTAACTCTCGGACCTCTACACCTTTAAGATCGAATATTTGTACTTTGGTTGGCCATATTAGGTTTAATTCGGTATTGACGGCAATTTCTATACAATACCGACCGTACAATGCTCGGCCCACATGACAATCGGCCGCCTACTCTGATTTCCCGCCCAGGACGGTATTGGAGCGCGGATACAGTATATCAATAGCGAGATTGACTTTTGATGTAGTTCTAATAAATGTTGACTATGCTCTCCGCTGATATCATCGAAAGTATAACGGATATCCTCGAAGACGTCTTCCCTGGTAATGAATACAATGAACTTTTTTGCTGGGCTAAAAAGTCTTCTCGCAGAATTGATTTCACTTTTGTTCTGGTTCACCATGTTCGATAGACAATTGGCGTTGAAAATCGATACTACTGTATCTCCGATACCGAATTATCTGCCTAAAGCGAATGGATCGCGGGGTTTGTTTACATTTTTGGTGGTACCTTCCATAGAGAGTGAATGTAGCCTCAGGCAAAGCCGCGCTCCAGCCATATGCAGCAAATATGCGAATGTAAACACTGGGGACGAGGTTCCATTAAAAATTTGTCAAAATGGGTTAATGACGTTTTCAAATTCAGTAAGTCAAGATGTACATTTTGTACTATTGAGTATTCCCATTGATTTTGAAGCGGCAGATTTTGCAGAATACGCCTCCAAAATTTGGCTGTCTAATGCATTTCCCATTAAACTAAAATCCTTCTTTTGCCTTTTTCTAATAATGGTGCTTGATATCGATGACCAACTGTCATGGCGCCACAACAAACCCCGCGAGCCATTCGCTTTAATGTCTAAAACACAGCGTTGTCTGATACAAGGGGCCGTACTCTAAAAGCTTCCTTAAAGATAATGTATCACGACGTCATTGTTTACATTCAATGTTTGTAAATATTGATGTTTACATCATGTTATTTTGGACTTTTTGGACATGCCAACCCCTCACATTGAATACTTTCGGTATCAAAAGAATTTCTAGAGGGGGCATGCCACCAACATATTACTCATAAGACAAAGAAAGACTGGACACAAACAAACAAAATGTAAATAAACAATGATTTTCGTGGTCCGCGAAAATACCCTTGATACATTGGGCCGTATTCAAAAAGGGTGATCATCGCGCGATTAAGACTTAAGACGCGTGTAACTTCACTAAATGCACACTCTTTCACCATGCATTTGACGAAGGTACACGCGTCTAAGTCTTAAACAGCCTTTTTGAATGCAGCCCATTATCTTTAACTCAAAGGTTTACCTTTAGCTATTGTTTGCAGGGCAAAATACAAAAGCTTAAAGATGATGTTTCATGGCTTCATTGTTTACATTCAAATGTTTGTAAACATGGATGTTTTTACATTATGTTTTTTTTTTACTTTTCGGACATGCCAACCCGCCAAATGAGGAACCTGCACGACTAAAAATCCAGATGGCAGCACCAGTACAAAAAGGTCATGTGCAATGCATTTTCAATTAAAAATAATTTTTGTTGATTTTCTTCATAAAACTCATCAAAATAGAATTAAGGACCAATACAATAACATTTTTGGTGCTATTTTCCTCCAAAGGTTCAAGAGTTATTGCCGTTTAGGCCCTCTTCCCTTTTTACCAGGGAGTGGAGATAAATTGTAACTTTGGTTTGTTACAAAAATCTGCTGGCGATAAAGTGTAACTTTCATGTGTTACAAATTATCACCATACTAGATTCTCTCAGAGAAAGTTCGACAAGGTTCAGGGGTAGGCCGAGTGCATTCGCAATTTCTGTCGTAATTTGCCGTGATGTTCCATTGAATGCAGGATGGAGCGAATTAGGCTATTAAAGTGAAACTGGGCTGAGGACAGGAGGTAACCAAAGTTTCCAGGCCATCTGCCGAGCTGTTCTGATCAAGACAACAGAAGACAATTGGTGTCATTTTGTAGGTATATCATTCTTCTATTGAATCTCCATGCAGTGGTGAGAAATTTGGAAATGTCAAGAGCTACTGCCGTTGAATGTGCTTCAAGAGGACAGGTGCTGCCATCTGAGCTAAGCAAAAGGAACCTTGGAGAGATTTTGTAACGTTTGTCTCAAACGTTACAAAATCTCTCCATGCTGTAACCTTCTGTATTCTTCGGACCCCTTGGAGGAAGTTGACCAAGTTTGCAGTGAACCATCGTCAATGTCTCCTCCATATTTCCACTGAACCGTTTGCCGATATCTCCAAAGGTTCAAGAGTTATTGCCGTTTAGGCCCTCTTCCCTTTTTACCAGGGAGTGGAGATAAATTGTAACTTTGGTTTGTTACAAAAAATCTCCTGGCGATAAAGTGTAACTTTCATGTGTTACAAATTATCACCATACTAGATTCTCTCAGAGAAAGTTCGACAAGGTTCAGGGGTAGGCCGAGTGCATTCGCAATTTCTGTCGTAATTTGCCGTGATGTTCCATTGAATGCAGGATGGAGCGAACTAGGCTAAGTGAAACTAGGCTGAGGACAGGAGGTAACCAAAGTTTCCAGGCCATCTGCCGAGCTGTTCTGATCAAGACAACAGGAGACAATTGGTGTCATTTTGTAGGTATATCATTCTTCTATTGAATCTCCATGCAGTGGTGAGAAATTTGGAAATGTCAAGAGTTATTGCCGTTGAATGGGCTTCAAGAGGACAGGTGCTGCCATCTGAGCTAAGCAGAAGGAACCTTGGAGAGATTTTGTAACGTTTGTCTCAAACGTTACAAAATCTCTCCATGCTGTAACCTTCTGTATTCTTCGGACCCCTTGGAGGAAGTTGACCAAGTTTGCAGTGAACCATCGTCAATGTCTCCTCCATATTTCCACTGAACCGTTTGCCGATATCTCCAAAGGTTCAAGAGTTATTGCCGTTTAGGCCCTCTTCCCTTTTTACCAGGGAGTGGAGATAAATTGTAACTTTGGTTTGTTACAAAAAATCTCCTGGCGATAAAGTGTAACTTTCATGTGTTACAAATTATCACCATACTAGATTCTCTCAGAGAAAGTTCGACAAGGTTCAGGGGTAGGCCGAGTGCACTCGCAATTTCTGTCGTAATTTGCCGTGATGTTCCATTGAATGCAGGATGGAGCGAACTAGGCTAAGTGAAACTAGGCTGAGGACAGGAGGTAACCAAAGTTTCCAGGCCATCTGCCGAGCTGTTCTGATCAAGACAACAGGAGACAATTGGTGTCATTTTGTAGGTATATCATTCTTCTATTGAATCTCCATGCAGTGGTGAGAAATTTGGAAATGTCAAGAGTTACTGCCGTTGAATGTGCTTCAAGAGGACAGGTGCGGCCATCTGAGCTAAGCAGAAGGAACCTTGGAGAGATTTTGTAACATTTGTCTCCAAGGTTACAAAATCTCTCCATGCTGTAACCTTCTGTATTCTTCGGACCCCTTGGAGGAAGTTGACCAAGTTTGCAGTGAACCATCGTCAATGTCTCCTCCATATTTCCACTGAACCGTTTGCCGATATCTCCAAAGGTTCAAAAGTTATTGCCGTTTAGGCCCTCTTCACTTTTTACCAGGGAGTGGAGATAAATTGTAACTTTGGTTTGTTACAAAAAATCTCCTGGCGATAAAGTGTAACTTTCATGTGTTACAAATTATCACCATACTAGATTCTCTCAGAGAAAGTTCGAGAAGGTTCAGGGTTAGGCCGAGTGCACTCGCAATTTCTGTCGTAATTTGCCGTGATGTTCCATTGAATGCAGGATGGAGCGAACTAGGCTAAG
>NMRB01001261.1:12237-40391 GCA_002633025.1 Notospermus geniculatus
TCATCTTCGTCACCATCATCATCTTCATCATCATCGTCACCATCATCACCATCATTGTTATCGTCAACATCATCATCGTCATCAGCATCATCATCTTCGTCACCATCATCATCATTATCATTGTGACCATCATCATCTTTATCATCATCGTCACCATCATCACCATCATTGTTATCATCAACTTCATCATCGTCATCAGCATCATCATCTTCATCATCATCATTATCATCATCATCGTCATCATCATCGTCACCATCATCATCTTATTGAGCATCATCATCATCATCATCATCGTCACAATCATCGTCGGCATCATCATCTTCATCACCATCATCATCGTCATCATCATCATCATCATCTTGAGCATCAATCATCATTATCATCGTCACCATCATCAACGTCAACATCATCATTATCATCATCATCATCGTCATTATTATCATCATCATCATCATCGTCATCATCATCATCTTATTGAGCATCATCATCTTCATCATTATCGTCGCAATCATCATCTTCATCATCATCGTCACCATCATCATCGTAATCATCATCATCATCATTATTATCCTCAACATCATCATCGTCGTCAGCATCATCATCTTTATCATCACTGTCATCATCATTGCCACCGTCATCATCATCTTCATCAACATCGTCACCATCATCACCATCATTGTTCTCGTCAACATCATCATCGTCATCAGCATCATCATCTTCATCGTCATAATCATCATATCATCTTCGTCACCATCATCATCTTCATCATCATCGTCACCATCATCACCATCATTGTTATCGTCAACATCATCATCTTCATCATCATCATCATCATCATCGTCATTATCATCTTCATCATCATCATCATCATCGTCATTATTAT
Organism: Notospermus geniculatus; assembly: GCA_002633025.1. Classification (NCBI taxonomy): domain Eukaryota; kingdom Metazoa; phylum Nemertea; class Pilidiophora; order Heteronemertea; family Lineidae; genus Notospermus; species Notospermus geniculatus. Next base: position 13,121 of record NMRB01001261.1, read on the forward strand.
CGTGACCACCATCAACGTCAACATCATCATAATCATCATCATCATCGTGATCATCATCGTCACCATTATCATTATCATTATCATCATCGTCATTAATATTATTATCATCATCACCGTCATCATCATTATCTTATTGAGCATCATCATGATCATCATCATCATCGTCACAATCATCATCTTCATCATCATCGTCACCATCATCATCGTCATCAGCATCATCATCTTCATCATCGTCATCATCATCATCGTCATAATCATCATCATTGTCATCATCATCATCGTCATCATCATCATCATCATCATCATCGACATGACGATCATCATGATCGCATTCGATATCGTCATCATTTTCATCATCACCGTCATCATTATCATCATCATCATCATCATCATCGTCATCGTCATTATCTTATCGAGCATCATCATCATCATCGTCATCGTCACAATCATCGTCGGCATCATCTTCATCATCATAGTCACCGTCACCATCATCACCATCATTATTATCGTCAACATCATCTTCGCCATCAGTCATCATCATCATCATCATCATCATGGTCGGTATCATCATCTTCATCATCATCGTCACCATCATCACCATCATTATTATCATCAACATCATCTTCGTCGTCAGCATCATAATCTTCATCATCATCGTCATCATCATTATCATCATTGTTATCGTCAACATCGTCATCGTCATCAGCATCATCATCTTCATCGATCATCATTATCATTATCATCGTCATCAGCATCGTCATCGTCATCGATATCATAATTATCTTCCTCATTATCATCATCATCAACATCATCGTCATCATTATCATCATCATCATCATTATCATCATCATCTTATTGAGCATCATCATCATCATCATCATCATCATCATCATCATCATCATCATCATCATCATCATCATCATCATCATCATCATCATCATCATCATCATCATCATCATCATCATCATCATCATCATCATCATCATCATCATCATCATCATCATCATCATCATCATCATCATCATCATCATCATCATCATCATCATCATCATCATCATCATCATCATCATCATCATCATCATCATCATCATCATCATCATCATCATCATCATCATCATCATCATCATCATCATCATCATCATCATCATCATCATCATCATCATCATCATCATCATCATCATCATCATCATCATCATCATCATCATCATCATCATCATCATCATCATCATCATCATCATCATCATCATCATCATCATCATCATCATCATCATCATCATCATCATCATCATCATCATCATCATCATCATCATCATCATCATCATCATCATCATCATCATCATCATCATCATCATCATCATCATCATCATCATCATCATCATCATCATCATCATCATCATCATCATCATCATCATCATCATCATCATCATCATCATCATCATCATCATCATCATCATCATCATCATCATCATCATCATCATCATCATCATCATCATCATCATCATCATCATCATCATCATCATCATCATCATCATCATCATCATCATCATCATCATCATCATCATCATCATCATCATCATCATCATCATCATCATCATCATCATCATCATCATCATCATCATCATCATCATCATCATCATCATCATCATCATCATCATCATCATCATCATCATCATCATCATCATCATCATCATCATCATCATCATCATCATCATCATCATCATCATCATCATCATCATCATCATCATCATCATCATCATCATCATCATCATCATCATCATCATCATCATCATCATCATCATCATCATCATCATCATCATCATCATCATCATCATCATCATCATCATCATCATCATCATCATCATCATCATCATCATCATCATCATCATCATCATCATCATCATCATCATCATCATCATCATCATCATCATCATCATCATCATCATCATCATCATCATCATCATCATCATCATCATCATCATCATCATCATCATCATCATCATCATCATCATCATCATCATCATCATCATCATCATCATCATCATCATCATCATCATCATCATCATCATCATCATCATCATCATCATCATCATCATCATCATCATCATCATCATCATCATCATCATCATCATCATCATCATCATCATCATCATCATCATCATCATCATCATCATCATCATCATCATCATCATCATCATCATCATCATCATCATCATCATCATCATCATCATCATCATCATCATCATCATCATCATCATCATCATCATCATCATCATCATCATCATCATCATCATCATCATCATCATCATCATCATCATCATCATCATCATCATCATCATCATCATCATCATCATCATCATCATCATCATCATCATCATCATCATCATCATCATCATCATCATCATCATCATCATCATCATCATCATCATCATCATCATCATCATCATCATCATCATCATCATCATCATCATCATCATCATCATCATCATCATCATCATCATCATCATCATCATCATCATCATCATCATCATCATCATCATCATCATCATCATCATCATCATCATCATCATCATCATCATCATCATCATCATCATCATCATCATCATCATCATCATCATCATCATCATCATCATCATCATCATCATCATCATCATCATCATCATCATCATCATCATCATCATCATCATCATCATCATCATCATCATCATCATCATCATCATCATCATCATCATCATCATCATCATCATCATCATCATCATCATCATCATCATCATCATCATCATCATCATCATCACCATCATCATCATCATTATCGACATCATCATCGTCACCATCATCATCATCATCATCAACATCATTATCATCATCATCATAATCATCATCGTCATCAGCATCATCATTATCATCATCATCTTCGTCACCATCATCATCATCATCATCTTTATCATCGTGACCATCATCATCTTTATCATCATCGTCACCATTATCACCATCATGGTGTATCCCCATTTCGCCTACCCCCATTTCGCCTACTCCCCATTTCGCGTAGCTTATCATCCCCATTATCATCCTACAAGGCTTCGCTGAATTCTAGCCTGTAATATTGAAATGATCCCAGGCGTACCACAGAACAATGGAGTTGCTATGCTGTTGCTAGGGATGACATAATTGGGTAATGAGTGGTACCATGATGTAGCTTAGCCTCCCCATTATCATTCCTACAAGGTTTGGTTGAATTCCAATCAGTAATATTGATATAATCCCAAGGGTACCGCAGAACAATGGAGTTGCTCTGCTGTTGCTAGGGATTACATAATTGGATAATGAGTGGTACCATGGCGTAGCTTATCCTCCCCATTATCATCCTACAAGGTTTGGTTGAATTCTAATCAGTAATATTGAAATGATCCCAGGGGTACCACAGAACAATGGAGTTGCTATGCTGTTGCTAGGGATTACATAACAGAGTGATGGGTGGTACCAGAAGGTGCCCTAGCCCCACCACTATTATCATACCAAGTTTGGTTGAAATCTGTCCAGTGATAGTGAAATGATCCCAGCCATACCGCAGAACATCTTATTTCCTCGGCCTTAATTCCTTCCTTAATTGCTCACTCATCCTGTCTACACAGGTGTTAGTTCTACATTCGGGTTTCAGCTCAGTCTTTTCTAGAGTTTCAGATTGTAAAGTTCCACTTGAAAAAGACCCCGGTTGGGGCCGAAAATTCGTGAATTCTGGAGATTGACTTTTTGCTTATTATAATTTTGTATGTCAATTTTTTGCTATTCTGTATCTTGGACTTATTTCCTTGGCCCCTTTTAAATCTCAGGAAGAGATGGACAATACAATTATTAACTTTAAAACTATATACAACACAATTATAAAAAGTGGGTAATCACATTCGTGGGTAATCACAAAAAGTACCACACCATTAAACCAGTTCCAGTCATACCACAAATAATCCATAAATATTCATAATTTCTCATTTCTTTACTTGGAGTATAATAATCACTTAATTGAGGTTTTTTTCTTAATTCAACTTTATTTGTTGGATGAAGTTCATTATATAATGTTAATCCATAATCTGCTTCTCTAAAGTCATAAGCTGATTGTTGTTCTTTTTTTAATTGAAGATTAACAAAGTCTATAGTCTGTTTTCTATGTTCTTCCCATTGAGTTGTTTCTTTCTGTAATTTTTCTTGCGCAAGATTATGCCGCTTCATTTCAGTTTCATAACCATTTTTATCTGTTTGTTTAAATAAATAACCAGAACCAGTAAAAGCAAAAGCAATAACTAAAGCACCTCCTATCATCATTCTTACAGCTGCCATTTAATTTAGTGAAAAGTTTCGAAATATTATTATAATAATTTATCATGTTAATTCTTTCAAGTTGATGGGACTCTGTCCCGGCTTCGCCTTCATCATCAAACTTATATTCATCAATAAATGTTTTTGCTTTAACTATTTGGTTTTGAAATAAATCGAAATCTACTTTAGTACCTTTTTTAAGGTTTTCTGTTTCATTTAGTGGCGTAATATTTATCCAACTACCTCTTGTTTATTATTCAACTTTGGTGTCACTTTGTGGATCGTTTATTTAACAAAATTTTATTTCATTATATTTTGTGGAATAGTACCCTGTTGATATAAATAATCTAAAGTCATATTACTTACCGCAACAATACCACCAAGTTTAAAGATTTCTTCTAAATTGGCTTGAGTTGGTGAACCGATATTGAACCTAAGGAATCTCTTAAGTAAGTAAGAATAACCAATTGTTGTTGCTGCTAATAAAGTACCGTACTCTGATATAAAGTGTTTACAAAATCCTTTCTGTTTGCATCCATTTATTCAGTGAATTATTTAGTGTTGCAGACTCGCGCAAGTTGTTGATTACTTATATTTACTTGTGCATCAGAAGCAATAAAAATGTGCATTTTATAAGGTCCTTTACCAGACGCTTTTGTTATAGCTAATTGTATTCCGTCTTTTGTATTTTGTAATTTTTTACCAGAACCATGTAAAACATTATCTTCAGTTGTTCTCAAATCAATCCATAAACCGTAATGATCTGAGTCACCATAATATTTTTCTAAAGTCATATAACAATCATTAGTCTTTTTAAGATTCTCATTCATAAAGTGTTTCTTAATTTCAGCCCATTGATCGAGAGTTCTCATTCCTTCAGGAAATACTTTATTTGCTAAACCTTCAATTGTAATCTTAATATTAGTTATACCAGGATTTTCAAATTTTTCTGAATCTCTTTGTCCATCGGTATAATCTGAGATAAAAAGAAGTAGAACACCTTTTATTGACCTTCTAGGGAAATTTATATTTTCATTGATTAAAGTATCAGCTGCTGCAACGCTAACAGTTTTAAAGTGATCAACCCAATCATAAAGAATAGAAAATCCCGCATCTATATATTAATAGCGTAACGCGATTTCTGTCATTTTCCGTTTCTCCTCTGAAACCACCGTACGGATTGCCGTGATTTTCCACATACATATGCTTCGGGTTTGTCCGAAGACATTCCACCCACTTTTATTTGCAATATTTCAAAAAAATCACATTTTATTCCACTTTTATTCCTGTTATCACGATACCGACCGCCAGCGCGCGCCATCTATCGTTAATTAGACACACCACAGGAGTGAAAGACGTTTCATAACGTGGTGCATGTGCACGTTTTACAATGCATTGAAGCACAGGGTGTATTGTCTTAGAGGCTCTGGGGTACAATCATACACTACTGTGGGTAAAGTCGGCATTGTTTTTGGCCACCGATAGGGTCCGGGCGATAGGCCCATCATCATGGTGAACTCATTCCTCAGGATTGATGACGCGATGATAGCCTGCATTGTGCTTTATTCTGGCCCTTTCACACAGGGGTTGCCTATTCCACGACAACCAATAGGCCTACATCCCAAGGACAAACATTTCATATGGGCATAATTCCTCCAAACTCCAGTTTTCTCTCACGGCAAACTTCCGCTCTCTAGAGCCTGGTCGTACCACAACATATTCGCGTCAAAGTAATCCAGACTCGGACACAACGTCAAATTGGAGACCGCACACTTACATGTAGATCTACACCGTTACCTTCAAGGAGCCACGGTGGTGTAGTGGTTCGGGCCTCCGGCTAGCGGTCAGAGGATCCCGGGTTCGAATCCCGCTGCTGGCGTGAGACTTTGGGCAGGTCTCTTTGCCTTACTGGCCTCTCTCCACCCAGGTGTATAAATGGGTACCGGTCGGAAATGCTCGGATTGTAGCGCTGAATGAGCAGCTCATCTGAGTTCTACTGAAAGGTTTCAGGATAGACTGGGGTTAAAGTGTGAAGTCGGATGACACCTCTACCGTTGTTGATATCAGACTATAAACCCAAACTTTTAACTTTTAACTTTAAAGAGATCTTATCAGGGTCGGATCCAGGGGGCCGTGTGGGGCGTACGCCCCCCCCCCCCATTTTTTGGCAGAGTACGGTAAGGTTTTTCTAGCAAGAAAAATTAAATAACATAAAAATTTGAGTAGTATTTTGTTTGCTCTCATGCAGTTGCCAGGAAAATGTATCTAAAACCACTTATTTAAGTTGTCATATTCTTCTGGGGGTGAGCTTCTCACTCTCAGTGCTCACCAACTCCGTCGAGCTACGCCCCCTTTTCTTTCAACTCAGGATCCGGCCCTGCTTATGAAGGTAATATTTTACAACCAAGACATCACAACGCCATCGGACAGCTCACGACCAAAATTGCTAGTTATAATTATTACTTAGTTGATTGGCTATTATTTCATTTGCTATTGTATCATATTCTAAACATAAGTTTTCTAATTTATAATTCATATTTGCAGTTGTACCAGTAACAATTATATCTTCTTTTGGTGCTAAAGTTATTTCAAAAATAATATCTTCTCTAATAGGAAATTTATATAATGGAGCATGAGTTGATAATAATTCAATATCTAAAGGAATTTTGTATTTCTTTTCATAAACAGTTTTCAGTATTTTTGTGATGCTGTTTCACCTTGAACATGTGCTTCTGCAACTCCTGATCTTAGTTTTCTTAAACGAAGTGGTTATTTACACGGCATCGTGAACCGAATGCCGGAAGTGTCGTTGCGTCCACGGAAAATTCCGACCAATCAAATACGACTTCTGACAAGCGTGCCATTTGACTCTCATCTATTTTTTCTTGCCCATGCGATTCACGGGGTCCGCGCGCCACATGGGCCTTTGTGCCTGGGTTAGTTTGTGGAGTTTGGGAATGATAGGGAACGGAAGGACTAGGGTTACATGGGTTAGGGTTTGGGAACGAAGGCCGGTTAGCTCAGTTGGTAGAGTGCTTGTCTACTGATCAGAGGGTCACTGGTTCGAATCCCGCTCGTGACACTTTCTTTCCATACTTCACATTTGATTTCGTTCTTTGTATTTTGGGGTAAAACGTTTCTAAGTAAATAATTTCACATAAGCCTCACTTTTCTCGGCTGGCGATGGGAATGCAGAAGTTAGGTTCATTTTTTGATAGACAGTTTTTACAGTAGGCAGAGTTGCGGGCCTACTTGGAGGAATTATATTGACGGGAGAAACAGCGAACGCACTTCAAATGTTTCATCATCGTCACCGCGGATCTCTTTTATCGGCCTATGCACAGAAAAAAAATCAACTCGAGTGGAGACACACAGTCTCACTTTAGGGACAAAATGGTTCGAGACACTTTTTGACTCAAAATGAAACAGAAAATATTTCGGCGCGAGACAATGACATCTCGGCCTAAAATATTTTCTCTCAGATCGAGACTGTCAGTATCTCAACCCGAAATATTCTCTCTCGGAACGAGGTGTAATTGTCTCGGGCCGAAATATTTTCTGTTTCATTTTGAGTCAAAAAGATTTCGAACCATTTTGTCCCTAAAGTGAGACTTTGGGTCTCCACTCGAGTTGATTTTTTTCCGTGTGGGTGTTCGGTTAACGAGGTGTTAATTACCAAACAAACACACAATATTCCTCCAAAGCCTATCATAGGCATAATCGGACATTTTGTCAAGATTAGAACAAACAAACATTAGAAGGAGAAACGATTGTTTCACAAGGCCGCAGCTAGCGGACGGGGGGGGGGCAGGGGCCAGTGAGCAGCCCCCCTCAGAGCCAATAAAAAACGTGATTTTCATGCAGATTTCGTACAAAAAACGGCAAAAAAGGTCTTCTGCCCCCAACCGCACCCCGAGAGGCTATTGCCCCCCAAAAGCTACGGCCCTGCTTCAAAATCATTAGTGTTTGTGAGAACGATGAATAAATATCCATTAAGGTTTCAGCTAGACCCCTCTGCAAAAAATGATCACGGAGCAGAATCTGAGAAAAGGGCCGTGTACCGTAGCCTATCTTAGCCTATCAGTACACGGAACCCGTGTACACAACAATATTTCTGGCATTCAGTACACGGAATCCGTGTACGCAACGTCGGTTTCCCGCCTTCGGTACACGGATTTGCCGTGAACGCAACGTCAGTTCCGGCATTCGGTACACGATGCCGGGTAAATAACCCCGGCCTTTCTTAAATGCTTATGTTGAATACCTTGAGATACTAAATTATCTCTTTCTTTTTCTGTTAACCATAAATCTTTGAAAGTTGTGTATAAATTGGAAAATTAAACAAAACTTACCTGGAAGTTGCAGTTTGATTGCAATTTCACTGAACGAACTTAATACGAAGGGATTACATGAGATGACGTCACTATTCCCGCCTCAGAATTTAGCGCAAAATTGATGGCATGACCACCATATACATGTATGTGCAAGTAGGAAACTATGGGTGGGTCTTCCAAGGGAGGGCATGTAATCCCTTCGTATTAAGTTCGTTCAGTGGAAGGTGATAAGACGTAAAACTTCGTTAGCTGGTCTGATAAAAGGTGTCACCACTGGTCCACGCTTTCCCAGGGTATTGAGGGATTCCATGCACAATGCTGGCTATTGAACCATCTTTTTTGAAGATGGGGATTTGGCACAGTGGTGTGCACGCTTTCCCTCAATGCTGGCGGTGTTGCCTTATGTGGAGGCGTGGGTTCGAATCTCGGTGCTGACCAGCGTAGCAATCCTATCATTTCAGTGAAATTGCAATCAAACTGCAACTTCCAGGTAAGTTTTGTTTATTTTCCAATTTCACTTCACTCACAATACTACGGTATTACATGAGACATTTAGAGCTCATGGCATCAATTTTGGAAAATCCCATCAGTAAAAACCAACGAACAATTCATCAAACCTTCTTTATTCAAAACACAGAATAAACTACCTAAACTTCACAAATTTAACCAACTCAACAGCATAAACCAACATGGCTGTTAAAACTCTTTAACATCTTTAACTGTGCAACATGCCAAACCGGCTGTTACAAACTTGTAACATATTTCCTGTCCAAAGTCCTCATTTCTCTAACATATTGCTACTCTGGCAATCCACATTCAGGCGTGCTCCAAAACTGCGTCGGACACCATAGCATCAGTGCTCACGGGTTTCTCATAATACCTGCGAAACACACATTCTGCACTCCAACCTGCTGTGCGGAGGATTGTTTTCAACGGTACCTTAGACTTAGCAGCACAAGACATACTGGCAGCCCTAGTAGAATGAGGAGCAAAACAATTCATGTTCACACCAGCTTTCTTCATAGTTTCTCTCACCCATCTCGCAACAGTTGATTTTGAAACTGCCCCATGAGGAGCAATAGTACTGACAAAGAGCTTTGTGACTGCACCCCTTATTTCTAGAGTGCGTCGAAGGTATTCTTTCAACACTGTAATGACACAAAGCCTGCGGTCAGGAGCATAGCCTTTCATAGACAGTGCAGCCATATGATGGCCTGCCCTTGACTGCTTAACCAAGTCTCCAACCGCGAAAGACACCTTAGAAAAGGAGAGATCCATGTTACGAATGTCCAAAAGATGAATGGTCTGACATCGTTGTCCAGACAACAAAGCAAGCAGCATTGTGAGCTTATTTGTGAGCAATCTCAAGCTAAGTTTCTTCACTGGCGACAAGGTCTTCAAGTATTTCAAGACGATACTGACATCCCATGTAAAGCTATTATATACCTGGTAGTCCTGGGGCTGAGGGGGGTCCTGTGTGCAATCGGATGTGCCCTCATTTTGACTCTTGATCCTGATAGTATACCCCTAGGTAAGTAATAAAAACTTGGGTGGACAGTCTGGATCACGGGCAGGAAGGGTCAAATTCAAGACGGCGTCCAAGATGGCCGCCGTATCATAAATTCGTCTATAACTCCTAAATGAAATGGGTTAGAGAAATAATTCTGGTGTCTTTACCTAGGTTTTGGGGGTCAGGGAATCCAATGAAACCGTTGTTTTGGTCGTCATCAAATTAGGTCATGGTGAAATCCAATATGGCGCCGAAAAAGGGGCCGCGACATTGAATCATCTGTAACTTGATAAGTACTTGGTCTAGAATCACAATTTTGGTGTCTTTACCTAGGTTTTCTGGGTCAAGGAATCAACTGGAACAATTTTCAGAAATAATAGTTTATTATTTTATGGTGACATCAAGTACAGGAGGGGGTCCTGGGGCGATACTACTACCATTTGCCCTAATGAAACCTATTTCCACCTCATCTACTTTCAAAAATTATTCCATGCGGGTTCTTACATTGAGGATGCTCATTTGATTGACACTTACAAAATGAAGAACATGGTAAGTCTTCCTCTCTGCACGGGCATCGTGACGTGCCGCACTTAATGCAATTGCAATTGGTTGCCATTTGGTCGGGAAGGGAGCGGTGGTATGACTTGGGTTCGAGATTACCCTCTTCCATTTGGAAACCGTACTCCAGAGGATCTAGTGAGGCATCGTTCAAACAGTTTATCTGGATGTAAACAGCATAAAATGCCCTCAGGATGTGTCCTTTTGCGGCATGACTGGTAGGGGGCAGATCAAGGATAGTTGTGGACTTTCGCTGATGATACATCCTGTACCTGAGATTGTCCAGTGTTTCAATGCCATGACTGCCACGGTTTAAGACGTGAACTAAGTATTTCTCTGCATTGCACAACGTTTCTGTAATATCACCACCAAGCTTTCCAAAGTCCTTAAGATACACGGATGGATTTGCCTTTATTCCAGCAGATTTGGTACCAAACTTACTGGTGACATCACACCCAGTAAGGGCATGAACAGCTGGTAAGACTTCACACATTGGCTGTCCCAAGTTACTTGCCAAAACATGTAAAGGGATGTATCTGGTTTTCTCACTTATTCCTGCTCTGAACCAAAGCTCAATCAGTCCATTTGACTTAAAACACTCCACGAAATAGGTAGCAATGACCAAAACGTCAGTGTCATTTGACAGGATTACTAAGCGTTTCAGTCCACTTCTGACAGAATCGAGACAGTGGGGTATGATACGAACATCTGCTTCTTCAAGGCTGGAATCAAGACTTGGATGCACAATGAGTTCTCCATCACTGATGAACTCGGTAGTTACTGAAACACTGACTCCCACTATTTGGCTGAAGAAAACCTGTAAGCCTTGGGCATTCTGACGAGTGTAATGTTCCTTGAGCCGATTCCTGAGGAGTACCTCAAGTTTGATTTTGTTGTTTGCTGACGGCCAAAAACTTTCCATGTCTTTTGGTAAGCGAGTGTCATTGGTAATGTCACTGAGAACAATTGGAGTCTTCGACATACGCCTTTGTCTTTCATTGTCCTTTACAGAACCTTCAACATAGCAATCAAACACGAAGTCAATGCGTTTTGCATTTTTGCACATTAAAGTTACCATCTCTGAGAATTTGTCACATAGTTCACCGAAGGTACTGATGGAAGATGTAGGGACTTTCCGTACATTCGCCATGACATCGACTATGTAGCCTGTTGGCATGTCAGTCCATTTGGCTTGTGGAATGTAATCAGTTGGTTCCAGGTTATTTTCAAGCTCCTTCACCAGTTCATGTTTTGATGGCTTTCGCATTAGTCCATTATTATCGAAAAGGAAACTGTCTTTCACAAGATCGTAACTGAAAACGTCATGTGGATCATAGCCCCGTACTCTGGCAATGTCCAACTTCTTCTGTGCACTGCCAATTTCCTTTTTGTCCTGATTGATCTTTGTCTTCTGTGGAACTTTCTTTTTAACTTCAAATTTACCAAATGTCTTTAAATTATTTCTGGGAATTGGATCACAAAGACGTGTAGTCTTGTCCACTAGGCGTTCCTGACGAAACGTACGATACAGATTGTCACTAGATTCTTTCAGGGATGACATCGCTGTCCGGACATCATCAGGCATTATTGTCTTTGTCAGAAAGTTGTGAAGTTTCAGCTCTGTTGACTGATTCACATTGAACGGATTCTCATACTTCAAGATATAGCTCATCATTTGGTCAACTTTCTCCTCGCTCTCTTTTGTCTGTTTTCTGCTGAATGAATGGTTAACAGACAGTTCTGTATTTGCGAGTTGAACACCAGAAAGTTCACGGAGTGTTTTGTTCACAGACATCAGTTCATGATGGATAATATTCCAACGTGCAACGAACTCCTTCCTCCTTGTGTTGCCAATTATCCCTCCACTGCTTTTTGATGAGCGATTAATTGTTTGTTCCAGGCACATGTCACTTGCAACAGCAGAAAATGGGAGAGGAGAGCGTTTGACCACCAACTTCCCTTCCATGAAATTGGCAAAGACCTCAGGGGCTGTCTTTGGTAACATCTTCATATCCTCAATGTATACAGAACACCAGCGCAAGTAGTTGTTGGAGTCGAAGGCTGCAAAATATGGGAGAGCAGCTTCAACAGATTGAAGGTGTAGGGCCCAATTCCCTTCCCTGTCTGCTCTCACAAGATCTTTTGCTAACCTCACCATTAAAATGAATGAATCCCAGTACAGGAAAGTTTCACTTTCTCTCCTCTTCTCAGATCGGAACTCCTCAAAATCATTGAAAAGTCCATCGGCTGAACTGATGAATGAATCCAGAAGTACCCTGCTTGCACCATGATCCCTTTCCGCAACCTTTTGCTTCATTTCCCTCAAAAACTGAAGTGACTCAGCATACCTATCGACGCCACGCTCATCAAATATGCTCTCCACTGGAGTCTCTCCATAGCTTCTGAAAGCAAATTCATTCCCTCCAGAGACCTCACATAATGCGAACCTCCCAAAACTCCTTCTGTAGTATTGGGACCGAAGATTTCATTCTCAATCCAGATGTTCTCAGCTCCGCTACCCCGTAGATACTTTCCAATACAACCGAGGTAGATTTTCAGCAAGTGGAATGATCCCAAGCACAATGTCAAATTTTTGAATTCATCTGGACGAAGCAGCATAATTTCCCGAGCAATACGGTAAACTCCCTCATCACAAAATATTGGCAAGTTTCTCTGGTTCAGCTGTCCTAAGACATTCTGGAAGTTCTTAAGCGCTGTATACACCGTGTCATGACGTGTAACAGGGTGTGGAAGTATCGGTAGGAAGCCTACAGTTCGTTCTGGCAAATGTTCATCTGTAACCACTGAATTAAAGCCACTCCAAGTGGGCATTTGCTGGTTTTCACAAACGTGAGAAATGATACCATCCTCTACCTTGGACAAATCCATACGTGCCAATGACCAAGCAACATCCTTCTGTTCTGTATGGACCTGGCCAGGTAATTCATCAGATACCTGGTAGTCAGTGGGGATGTCACCTTTTTTCGCTGGCTTGACAAAGTCTATTAATTCTTGGCATTTCAGTTTCTTCTGGAATGATTTCCGCCCATGGACTACATCAGTTTCCGAAATCAATGGCTTCCTTGACCTGTTGTCAGATTTGTCTTGAAAGAGAACTGATACTGTATCGTGTGAACCACCCAAACCAGACAAAGTGGCCTCATTGTGGTCGAAATTGTCAAAGGCTGCTGTGGTGAATGATGTTGGGTTGATATGACTCGGTAAAGGAACTTCTTCCCCAGCTTCACAGACCAGGTCTGCTAAGTCATTTTGATACCGCAACACCTCATCATAGCTAACACAGATTCCCAGATGGTTCAGTTCAGTTATTAAGGTTTTGCTTTTGCAAGTGGCATGAACCCCTTCAGCACATAGAAGATGTAGTGGAGTTCTACGCTTCCCATTGTGTACAATGAAGTAGAGAATCTGGAACAGACTCTTGATCTTGCGCAGTTTCGATACCAGGGCATAACTTTCAGTTTTTTCCTTGCTTTCACCATTAGAGTGGTCATCATCATCAGTCATGTCAGTATCATCATCGCCGTCGTCCTCTGACAAATCACCCCATGTACTATGCATATGTTTGGAAAGATCATTGGGATTACAGTTGACCAACGAACACAGAAAGGTTAAGACAGTGTCTGGGATTTCCATATCATTCCATGATTCCTTTAAGTCTATAGAATCACAGAATTTGTCCTGTAAATCAAAGTCAAAATCTAGAAGAGCTTGCCTAATGTTGGCTGCGCACTGGGTTATTGGATTGCTAGAACGAATGACATCTGCCATGTCAGTAGCAGCAGTTACGTTTAGAAATACCATGAACGACTTGTTTGCCTCTGAAGGTACAGAAATACTCAGATCAGTTCCATAGTGGCTTTCGAGAAACAGTCTAATATCCCTATTACAAATGTTTGCTTGGATCCACTGTGGCAGTTTACCTTATCCCGAAGATTACTCAGTGTAAACCCTTCTCCGTCTTTTAATGGAGCATCAATGTCCTCGAGTAAACGTGCAAAACAACGATCCTTCAATGAAAGTAATGAATGTGGCTCCGGCTTCTCCCTGGCTCTATCATACTTCACAAGATAGTTTTTAATGCAGTTTTTGTGACAGTAAATGTCAGCCCCAAAAACAGAATTCACATCTTGTAAGTCACTAGTTCTATAATATACTTCGTCCTGAAAGAACACAACAGCTTTAAGAAATTTCCCTGCCCTATCATCTTCACAAATGCGAAATTTCTTTCTTTCACCTTTGAATTTCACACTGCCACACACCGTACATTTCTTTTCGTACACTGGCACATCATCATTAGATGGAGGAGCCCGCGGTTTGATTTTAGCCCTGGTCGCAGGAGGTTCACTTTGCACTCCTGCAACTTCCACATTAACCGAGTTATCAGTTTCTAATTCAGCTCCTTCTTCTTCTAACTTTTTGAGAACTTTAATGTGAGTGTACGATTTATAGCAGCTATTGCTTACATGGTAAACAATGTTTTTATGGTCAACTTTTTCGAGTCGTTCTGCCACAATGTCTTTTCGAATTCTTGAAGCCTGAACAATTTTCTGCTGGGACTCTGGATTTCTGCAAGTTGATTCACCAGTGTCTCGTTGACAAATGATACACTTGTTGACATCAACATCTGATGATCGTCGCCTTTTCAGAGGAATCCCACAGAGGTCATTGGAAGCCTAAAAAAGCAAAGGGCTTTTCCTGTTGTAATAGGTATCATCAGGATACCGGTACTGGATACAGCTATCACCCACACACACAGACACAGGATTGTGGGCCAGCACATGGCACAAGTATATACTGGTACAGGAGTGGATCATCTTATTGGCCAGTGTTTTAAGAAACTGCCACAAGCTTAGTACTTACCATGACCTGTCTTTATCTATAAGACCTTGTACTCTCAGCTGTAATAATACAGTTGTGGGCATTCCCAAGGGATTTCATTATTGTATTTGAAGAATGTAATGACATTCATATCAATGTTCATGTGCACTTCAGCAAGATTCTTGTGTAACATGACTTATAGTAATTCCATGGTTGTTCCACAGATGTCAGCACTGTTTGAGGGATTCATCTCATAGTCTTAAATTTACTTCAACTTTTGAAACAACACTGGGCGAAAAAAGCCCTGTCCGGATCAGTGTGACACCCCAATCCGCGCCCGTGTCTACACCCCAATACGCATCTGAGTGATACCTCTACCCTGATCCGGGTAGGTAGGTCTTTCCGCACCGTGTTGGCCTGCTGCCCTGTGTATAACGCCTCGTCTTGCCAATTGGTCAATTATCCCGTCTTGGGTGAGGCCTAAACTGGATTATGACACCTGAGACAATGGTATGTTTGCATAGTCTCGAATAAGTGAATACGGCTAAAGCTCACAGAGAGTGTAAATATTCCTTCTACCATTCAACCTCTAGATTGACTATGAAGTGTGTGTATACATGTAGATGTAAATGCCTTCATGGGTGAATTTAAAATAACCACACTGAGCAGACAAGGACATTAAAATACATGCATCTTACGCATACCTGTCTGCACATTACAAGATACTCCATCACTCTTAACTTCAGCATTTCATCTTCGGACCCTCTTTTACTTTATTCAGACAAATTTCAAATCAAGTCAAATGATGATATTCATGACAGCTACATGGAGCAAATGCTTTCACTTCAGGTTTTCCAGTACATTTACATTTGACCTCGCTGTACAAATCTTAAGCAAAAGCATTTGCTAACTTTTATGAATACAAGCCACAGTTTTCTCACAATGGTTTTCATTAATTACTCTTATTAAACATGCTTCTGTACACTAACGTTTAGGTTAGTATCATCATAGGTGATAATATACAATCGTGACAATTTGAGTTATTAGATGCGCCACTCAATGTCAACTCACGACAGCCTATTTCAGGTCACTGTCCCGCTTCGATCTTGCACTTAGCACACCTTATCTGTTGGATTTTGCACAAATTACACAAATCAAGCCCCTATTAGGCTGACTTACAGGATTAAGTAAAGCATTTCATTATGTGCGTCATGATTGCGAATTTAGATGTCTCTCACTTTGAAAATCTGCAGTTTCCCAACAGCGCCAATGCCCATTGTTTGACATACCAGATGCCAATCTTTATACGAGGGTAGACTTTCTTGGTCCTGAACGAGGACGACAAATGAGATTTGGGTGAGGTGAGAGATACTGCCATCCGAACGTTGTGAACTTGCTTTAAATTTCACTTTGGTCGCAATGTAGTCTAGATTGTGAACCGGCAGCCCTACGCCACATCATCAGACGTCGTTAAATATCATACTAGAAAATAAAAGGAGTATTATCTCTTCTCAAAGAAAGAAAGAATGGCAACTTCTCCTATCACACCAGTCTTAAGAAAATCTACTGATTCTTGTTAGAAATCTGAGGAATGCTTTGTAAAGTGCTCCATGCATCTCAATTTTTAATATCTGATGTGGTAAAGAACTATCTGCTCCTGAACGGAACGATTGAGTTTGTTTGTACCTGTATTCCATTGACGAAAAATCCATCTGCCTTGATCATAGCCCTTGGCAGGGCCGTGTTAGTGGCAGGCTTATTGGATTTCACCATAAACTAACACATTATTATTTCTGAAAATTGTCCCAATTGATTCCTTGACCCAGAAAACCTAGGTAAAGACACCAAAATTTTGATTCTAGACCAAGTACTTATCAAGTTACAGATGATTCAATGTCGCGGCCCCTTTTTCGGCGCCATATTGGATTTCACCATGACCTAATTTGATGACGACCAAAACAACGGTTTCATTGGATTCCCTGACCCCCAAAACCTAGGTAAAGACACCAGAATTATTTCTCTAGCCCATTTCATTTAGGAGTTATAGACGGATTTATGATACGGCGGCCATCTTGGACGCCATCTTGAATTTGACCCTTCCTGCCCGTGATCCAGACTGTCCACCCAAGTTTTTATTACTCACCTAGGGGTATACTATCAGGATCAAGAGTCAAAATGAGGGCACATCCGATTGCACACAGGACCCCCCTCAGCCCCAGGACTATGGGAAGTGCTGGCCGGAGGATGAAAATTCCCCTCATAAAACGTTTCACCAATGGGTGCTGCCCAACTGGGTCGCCCCCAATGCTCACAAAGGTTGACAAAGCAGACCTTGCTGTGTTGACTGCACTGTACCCAAGCTTATCTACCCGGAAAATGTGGTTCAGAAATTCTAAAACCTCATTTACAGGGGGACAAATGGGATCACTCTGTCTTTGCAAACAAAACTTTTGCCACCTCTCAATGTACCCCCTGTACTGAATGGAGGTGAACTCTCCCCATGAACTTTGTATGATCTCTGCAACCCCCGGCGAAAGTCCTTTGTCCGCGAGGGATCTCCCGATAACATTGCTGCAGCTAGCCGTAGCTTTGCTCCCAAAGGATGGACCCTGGCTGGGTCCTGAGGTAGGTACAGTGAGTTCTTGGCTGGAAACGTCCTCGCCTCTGACATCATGAGTTCCAGGGCACGAGTGAACCATGGTCGAGTTGGCCACACTGGAAATACCAATAGTACTGTTGCTCCATCTTGTGCAATCTTCTGTAGTACTCGTCCCAACAGGCTGAAAGGAGGAAAGCAATACAGTACATCTTCATGCCAATCAAGAGAAAAGGCATCAATAGCGCAAGCATTTGGGTCAGGCCGCCAAGCCACATATTGATCCACTTTGTGATTCAGTCAAATAAATCCTTGTCAGGTGTGCCAAGGATGTCACAAATACGGTTGAAGGTCGTAACCTTCAATGCCTATTCAGTATCATCATTCTTGCACCTAGATTCCCTATCAGCAATCTCGTTGTTAACCCCAGGCAGATGTGCTGCACTGAGCCAAATGTTGCGCTCTGACACCAAGTCAGAATTTCCTTGGTCAGTCCAAGCAGGATAGGTTTTAAACTGCCCAGTTTATTGATGCAGGTAACTGCAGTGGTATTATCCATATTCAACCTCACATGAGTATTAGAATACGCAGAACAGTAGGCCTTGAGTGTGAAGAACCCACCTAGGAGTTCGAGATAATTGATATGGTATTCACTCTCCTCTGCAGACCATCTGCCCCCTGTGGAAGGTTTACCTTCCTGGAAACCTCCCCATCCTATCTTGCTAGCATCTGATGTCAGATGGATACTGGGTTTGTCCCTAACCAGAGGCTGGGCTGCCAGATCTATGTGTGTCAGCCACCACTGCAAATCCTCTTTGCCGGCTTGTGATATTCTCATCAACCCGTTGTAATCACCCTTATTCACACGCAGCGCTGCATTCCTGTCAATCTCAAGACTCTAATAGTACACAGCTGCCAGGGGAACCGCCGGTTCAGAAGCCACCAAATTCCCAATAGTTTGGGCTAGTTCACAAACCGGAACCTGATCCTTGCTCAACAGGTCCTGGCACAATCTTTTGATTTTCTCTCTTTTTCTCTGCGGCAGACTGATGGTCATGTCTTTTGAGTTCAGGATGAACCCAATAAACTCAATAATCTGTTGAGGTGTAAGCACAGATTTTAGCATGTTGATGGTAAAACCTAGCCAGTCTAGAAGGTTTGCGGTATCAAAAATGTCATACCCCAAGATTCTGCACACGAATCTGCTACGGTCAGAGAATCATCAATGTATCCAACAATGCTATGCCCATGTTCGCGCAGAACTGCAAAAACCGGTTTAAGAATCTTAGTAAACACTCTGGGCGATGACCGCAAACCCTGAGGTAAAACCGTGAACTGATAGGTTCGACCGTGCCAGAGAAAAGACAGAAAGTGTCTACACGAGGGGAGTACTGGCACTGAAAAATAGGCATCCTTCAAGTCGATCGAGGCAAACCATGACCCAGGCTTGACCAAAGCAATAGCATCCCTAATGGATTCCATTTTAAAATGATGTTTTTCTACATTTTCGTTGAAATCCTTCAGATTTAGAATCATCCGATAAGAACCATCTCTTTTCGGAGTGAGAAAAACATTAGAAATGAAGCTATCATCAGAGACAAATTCACAGGGTTCAACAACCGCCTTCTGCTCTAGCTCTGACAAGAGATCATCAAGAATGTTCTGCATTTTTTGATTATATTGAATAGGTCTGGGTAACCTAGTTTGCAAAGGCTGCGTTTCAAACTCGATATCATAACCTCGTATGGTAGCCAATGTCCATGGGTCAGAAGTCAACAGCCTCCAATGCGGCATAAAGAGAGCGCTTTTTCCTGCCTTGAAATTCTCGACTGTATGTTTCAATGCCAATACCCCCTTCCCAAGAGGGACCCGAGGACTCACCTTATCATCAGATGGAATCGCTACTTCTTTTCTTTTGACCCCGAGTCCTTGCTCTGAGGTTGACGGCGCCCAGGTTCGTTCTTGTAGTAACGGTGCCCCATCTGGGGCTGGCGACGCCCTAAAAAATGGCCCTGGGAATAACCACCACGACTGGTAACCATAACCATACTGTCCATAGCCTCCATGCCCATACGGATGAGGTCTCTGCCGATAGACATTCTGCAACGGCGAACGGAAGGCAGTCACCTTGCCCTTGCCAGTAGCAGATCCCGTTGCTGCAGACACACGCTGGATCTTCTTCCCAATAGCATCGGACTCTGCAATGTCCTTGATCTCCTTGTTAACATCATCACCAAACAACCACTCTGCCCCGATTGCCACATCAGGGGAGCAGAGCTTGGTAAAAGGATCAGAGAGATCCCCCTTTATAATTTCTTTTCTCGCTTGGCACATTTTAGTAAATGACGAAGAGAGAATCCTAACAACATCCGAGAGGCCCTCGATCAGCTTGCGATTGGACCCTGCGCACGCTGTGTGTCATTCAATAGCTGGATGACCGGAGCAATCCCCTTCAGCAGGAGCTTCTGTTGGCGCTGGATGGTATTATCCACAAACTTTGTTGACTTCTTTATCTTGGACCAGATAACAGTATTGGTCTTAGGTACAGTCAGTGCTGCACAATTACTTGGTGCTGGGTATTTCTTCAGAGTCTCTTCCAGCAAGTTCTCATTTGGCTTACAGCGAAGTCCCTTGTTGACAATATTAGCCAATTTCTCCACAACTGGTGGCGCCAAGGTCTCGGCAGGCTCGAAAAACTGTTCCAAATCCCCAAGGGGATCGTCAGCAGAATTCTGCTGGCCATTTGCCAGCTGCTGCATGCCCATAACGACTGAAGTCCGGAAAGTGGGTCATCACCACCATCATCATCCGTGTCGATATATTCACCTTCCTCCCCTCCCTGACCAAAGTCAGCAAAGTCAGCAGGAGGTAAAACAACAGACTGAGATTCGAGAGTGCTCAATCGCCGAACCAAGTCCTGATATTTCGTAGCCAAGTCACTTTGTTGTCCAGAATCTGGCCGAAACGAAAAAAGTCCGCCATTTTGTTGCTTGTCTGACACAGTCTCGCTCGAGCACGGGCCGCATCCATCATTGCCCACAGGCGCAGACCCTGCCGAAGCGTTCTTTTTCTGACGTTTGGCACCATTCGGATCCTTGCCAGACGGTTCCTTATCATGCTTATGTCCTCGACCCGAGCCCTGACGATCAGGAGCTCCGTCTTTCATGTCTTTCTTGGCGTCCGCCATTGCCAGTCAGCCTACGATGTACAAAGCACATGCAAATGTACACTGCGGCGTTGTCGTAGCTCATGTGCTGGACCACGCACAGCAACACGAGAAAAGCTTCAAAAAATCGCAAAAGCGATTTAGTGAAGAATAAAAATCTTATCCAAAAGGATCTAGAGTCCCGAAAGAATCTTAAGAGATATAAATCGATACCCAAAAAATCCGAAAACCCCCTAAAATTGCATGAAATGCAAGCCACGAAGAGAAGCAGACAATTTTCTGAAGCGGGTCACGTGATGTTCTGAGGCGGGAATAGTGTCGTCATCTCATGTAATACCGTAGTATTGTGAGTGAAGTGAAATTATAATTATCAAGTTGAAATATTGCTTCAGTTCCCCATTTTACAACAAGTTTTGAGATAAGATTTCTACCTAGATTATTAACGACATAATTACTTGCATGACCAGAAATTTCGACATCAGCTGATAAGTAAACTGATTCCGGAACAAAGAAAGTATTTTCTGTTAATCTCGGTATTCTTATGTATAATGTTTCTTTTGGATTTGCCGAAGACGGATTATTTGTTATAACATGGTGTTGTCTTTCAGCTTTTAAACCTAATGGAATTCTATTATTTCTACTTGTGTTTAGTATTAATCCTGTTGCCATTTATTTAGCTGAATTTTTAATCACGGTAATGCGAAGCCGACTTACGTCAGTAGTACTTTCTACGATAAGGTCTTCTAAAACCAGACCGTCTACCATAAGGTGTTCTAATTCTGAAACCAGCATATTCCCAAGACCATAAATTATAGAAGTAACAACTACTACAACAAGCATCATAAAATGTTCTGAAAAGAATCCAACAACACCGCCATATGTTTTTAAGATAAATGAAACTATTTGCCCAATTATTCCTGGTAAAGTTGCTGCTGATATCTTTGCTAATTCTTTTCACCACTCTGCGAATTTCTTTAATCCTTCTTTTACTTTATTAGGAATATCGGATGGTTTATCTGGTGGTTTATATGGGGTTTTAGAACCACCGCCACTAGGACTTGAACCACCACCAGTACCTTTCAAACTGTTACTTATTGCTAAACCCAAAGTTGTGAATGTCATAACAATATTGCAGTTATAACTGCGCCAACTGTTAAACCTTCAATTTTAAAAAGTAACTTAATTCTATCTTTTAATGGTATTTCAGATTCTGGGTTTTTTAAGACATCAGTAATTAAATTTTTCATCCTTCTTGTTTGAGATTCTTGCTCAGTTCTTAAATCAAATATCTCCTTTCTTACAACGATTAATTTTTCTATTACTTTTTCTTTTTCCTCTTTCAGTTCATCAAGATACAGAATAGCACAAAATTGACACACAAAATGATAACAAGCAAAAAGTCAATCTCCAGAATTCACGAATTTTCGACCCCAACCGGGGTCTTTTTCAAGTGGAACTTTACAATCTGAAACTCTAGAAAAGACTGAGCTGAAACCCGAAGGTGGAACTAACCTGTGTAGACAGGATGAGTTAGCAATTAAGGAAAGAATAGTGTCCAAGCACCAAGGATGGTTGCTGGACCTTCCTTGGTGCTTGGACACTATTCTTTTCTTAATTGCTAACTCATCCTGTCTACACAGGTTAGTTCCACCTTCGGGTTTGAGCTGGGTTTGAGCTCAGTCTGGGTTTGAGCTCAGTTTTAATTTGCATGATTTACCTAAGCTTTTGGCTTGCTGTGGTCTAAACTTTTTAGCTCAGCTTACCAAAGGTCAGCGGAGCTAGTCATATGTATACTGAGTGGCGTCCGTATGTGTGCGTGTGTGTGTGTGTGTGTCGTCCGTTAAACTGGCACGTTTCGCAACCGCAAGGCCGAGGGTCATGAAAGTTGGTGGAGGGGTAGGCCCTAGGAAGGACTCGAAACAGGACCAAAAATTTTTGCGATCTGACCTACATTCTGCTCTCCAGGGGGCATTTTCCGTAAAATGGAAAACCCCAATAACTCGGTCCAGAGGCAATATATCAAACTGAAATTGATAGGGTATGAAGCTTAATTTTTGGTACACCAAGTGCAATGGAAATTAATTCCAAATTTGTTCTCCAGGGGGCGCTAGGTGACAAAATAGAAAACAGCACTATTTAAATTTCCCGCGCCAGTTACTTTGACATGTTGGATGCTCTTTTGTTCATGGAATGAGGAATCATGGGAAATGTCGTGTGCTTGCACAAAGTGAATCGAGATGAAATATACCTATGATCATCGCATAAAATCCCAATGATCATAGACAATCGCCTTATGAAATCATACGTGAGTGGTATTTTAGAGTACCATCAAACAATAACTGAAATTATTTTTCATCAAAACGACATGAGTGGGTTCAAAATATGACGATATATAATGGAAAAAAATCACAATGATCGAACCGACAACAGCGATCTCGGCTTCATGCACGTCATTCCAAGTCTTCGACTCGGGCTGCTTTCCATACTGTGCTGCCTTAGAAATTGTTAAAATTGCACATATTTAGATTATTTGATACATAATATTTAGTCTGATTGGGACCATTAACGACGAAGGGATATGATAATTTTGGTGCTATCAGCCGAAATGAGGCCTATCGTCGGCCCCTCGCTTTTCACTGCTCCATCTCCAATCGGCTTCTCATTGGTCATTTCGAGTCTCCGACTCTGGCTGTTTTTGTTGCGTATGACAATAAAAATTCCTTATATTTCACACATTCCAGTAGCATGACATGTCTTTAGTTTGATTGGGACCATCTTTAGTTTGTGTCACAAAGTACGCGCATGTTTTCTCTTGGTGTATAGAACAAGGAATCTTACAGGCCTATGGGTCGTTATATAATTATTTTGTTGCCGAAGATGGAATGCGGGAACTAGCTTTCCTATAGAGGACGTATTTCATAACGCGTCAATTGTATCGTGTGAAACGAACGTTTGTCAATAGCGTATTACGCGTTACCGAACTGGGTCACAGGACCGGTACGGTGTTGGTTATTTAATAGCATAGGCCCTTCGCAGGGTCGTTTACCAGTGTTTCGTTTTATTGGCGGTTGCCGAAACAGACAAGTTGTTGGCTGAATTCTATTGGTCACTGAGTCTAATTGTGTTTGACGAAGCGAACGTTGTTCGGGGTACTCGTTTTAGCTGCTTGGTAGCGGTCACGACCGTGTGCGTGATCGTATGGTGTGGTCGTTGGATCGGAGTGGGCGTAGAATCGAGTGCCCGTCCATAATGGTCCTGTAAGCAACCACTATTTCACTTTGCTATCTTGGCAAAACCATATGCCCCAACGACTTGTCTGGAGCGGTACTTTATCGAACGCAACCGTAAGTACACTACGTGGCACCGTATTTGGTCAAGTTCCCGGTGTTTTATTAGGCGTAAAATATTCAGGGCATAGTGTTTATTTTGCTGTTTGGATCTTACAGGTTCAAGTTTAAGTTTGGTTCCGGGGCATAGTTGCCCAACGCTGATGTCACTGTAAGAGGCGCCCACGTGTGGGGCGTGGCCAAGATGGCCGACAGCTCGTGGTAATATTCAAAGTCGAACCCCGTGGCTGAACATGCGGAGAACATCCGATGCATAGCGGTGATGGCCGTATTCCTGTGGAGGACTGATCGTGGAAATCCTGACGTGGAAGTTCGTGTATTTGTGGACTGAGGGTATCGTGAGTAACCTGTAACCTGTAACCGGTGCCTTGAGAACTGTAAAATTCATGTTTCAATATATACTTTTTTGGGAACTTGTCTTCCTTTGTTCAAACTAACTTCCTTTGTTCGAACTAGGTCACAGGACCTAGGTGTTGGTTATTTCAGAGTCGCAATCTGAGAAAAGTGGCAATATTTCCAGAAGTTGTGGAGTTGACCCTCCTATAAATTGATGAAATTTGGGGTAGAGGTTGATATGGATGTCTAATGGAAAACCCCAAAATTTTAGGTTCATAGTCCTATTTGTCTGGTTGTAGCGCCCCCTGTAAGACAAGAGGACAGGCCCCAAAATGAGAAAAATTGTAAAAAACAAGGCCAACTCGGTGAATTATTATGGCTAGCTGGGACATTGTGCCGAAGTATTAATGATGGTAAATGATCTGTCGACACTTCAAGTTTTTTATAAAAATAAGTACCACCTGGTGGCAATTTGGATAACCTGGTGGAGCCTCTCTTTGCGTTAGAATAGAAAATGAAGAGTAGCGACAGTTTTAAGAGGAACTAACATTTTTATCCAACAGAGTTCCATTGAAATTTGATATGGAGCTGATAGAAGGATGTCCAGTGAATAAACAAAGAAGAGTTAACCTTGGCATAATGCTGGATTGCCAAGATATTAACCCCCGAAGAAGCTAATAACTGCCTTTTCACCCAACTTGTCAAAAATATTCTGCTTTAATCCAAGATGATATTGGGCAATCAAAGGTGTTTTTCTCTGCTTCTATCCTTGCACTTTATAGCTCACCAAAAATCTCTTTGGCACTATGCAGGGTTTTAGCGTGGCCAGCTTCTGAATTTCATGAGTCACCACTTCGGCTCATTCTGTAGCACTTTTCGGGGTGCTTTAAAATTTTAATCCTGACTCCTAAATGAATGGTATTGCATGAGTTTAGAGCCTTTGTCCTATAGATTCATAATAACCCTAAAGTTCTATGGCACCCCTAATATTTGACCCGTAATCTGGGGGTGGAAACATAGATATTTTGCCACCAGAGGGCTCTGTTAGCCCCTAGTCATTTCCCGCTAAATACAGACTCATGCCAAAGAGAAACTTTCAGAAATATCATGAAGATGATCATGGCAGACAATAAAGGAAGTTACGCAATGGCACTTTCGTGGATTACAACAATAGGTGGCGCTTCATTACCACACATCCATTTCCCCTAAATCCGGAAACATGCCAAAGGGAAACCTTCAGAAATATCATCTGCATGATCATGGCGCACAATTTAAGAAGTTGCGCAATCGCACTTTTCTGTATCGCAGCAAAAGGGGGCGCCTCAATACAACATGTCCATTTCACCTCAATATGGAGTCAGGTAAACGGAAACCTTTACAAATACCGTATTAAAGAAGGATTAAGACAAGAAAGAAAACAATTTTCTGCAGTAACACATCGCTGAATTGAGTGGCTTCAGCAATAGGTGGTGCTGTATGATAAATCTGCAATATAGAACAAGTACAACAAATAAACCGTGTTAGAATGATGTTATGTTTGTTATATTTGTTCTACTTTGTGTGTGTTGAATTTTGGTTTTTATGGTTCCCGATCAATCAGATCGGGAACCATATTGTTTTTGGTCATGGTGTCTGTCTGTCTGTCTGTCTGTGTGTGTGTGCGTGCGTGCGTGCGTGCGTGCGTGCGTGCGTGTGTGTGTGTGCGCGCGCGCGCGCGCGCGCGCGCGTGTGTGTGTGTGTGTGTGTGTGTGGGTATGTGCGTGTGCGTGTGTCTGTGTGTCCGGTCTGTCACACCTTCATATCTCATCTCCTTGAACAGCTAGAGCTTTGGAAACAAATCCTATCCCTAGGTTTGTCAACCTGGGCAATCCAATGAGCCAATAATTTTCAATCTCAGATGTCTCCATCATGATGTAATCAACATATCGGACTTGATATTTTGTCTGTCACGCTTTTATCTGATGGCATAACTCGGCTCCTTCAACACCTACAGCAATGGAAATAAGTTCTACCCTTAGGTTTTCATACCTTAGGAATTAAATGGGCTGATTACTTTTGATGTGAGATGTTGGGATCATGGTGATATCGATATCACGAATTTGATATTTTCAGATAACTTGCCATACTGTCAACTGAGCAACATGAAACAAGTCTTAGTTCATGCCTACTTATCCAAGGACTGGACTATGTTGAAATTCTCAGCCTCAAGTGTCCGGGTGTTCGAAATATCATGAGATTTTGATATATCAAACTTGATAATTTGAAATATCTCTGCCT
>NMRB01001261.1:40953-63388 GCA_002633025.1 Notospermus geniculatus
ATCTAAAGGATATGAGATAGATTTCCCTAAAATTTCAGCTCAGTAGGTTACACAGCACTAAAACAGCGACATGTTTAAAATTTCATGTCAAAAATGCAGTGCGGAAAGTTCAGTGCAATTTCATTGACCGCCATTGCATGTTTGGCGAGAAATTTTGAATATGCTGTTATTCTAATGCTATTCATTCTATGGAGCTGAAATTTTGAGGAAAGATGTCTAATATTCTTTAGATAGAAGGTGCAAAATATCAAAGTCATAGCTTTGACACTTTTTGAATAACGCCATATTAAATTAGGGTTGTCATTTTCTGCAGTGGCCACCCGATACAAAAATAACATGGCTTTGCGCATTCCTACCATTTTTGTTTTTGCTCCACTATGAACACCATAGTGAATAAAAAGTCAAACTTCCTGTATGAATCAAATCTCCCAAATCTTCACTACCAAACCTGAAAAGATGAAACATTTAGTCCAAAGAATGTGGACTAGAGATCAAATCAAAATGGTAACATTTTTTTTGAGACACCCTGTATATATATTTTTTGGGAACTTGTCTTCCTTTGTTCACTTCTTTGGCTCTAGCGTGCGTCATGAGGACCTCCCAACCTTAATGAGTCTACGTGACCTTAGAACTCGTGACATTTTTGGGGGCCTGTCCGGGATGTTCCAATTGACGCATGTGCCGGGCATCGAGGTGAATTGCGGGAGTCGGTTTTCCGGTGCTTTTAGTAGTTTGATTATTGTGAACGGTTGCGTTTGGTAGGCCAAGTAAATCTGAGGTGTAGGGTAACTTTAACACTTGTTGGGTAGCTCATTGTACGAATCTGGTTAAGATGGATATAGAAAAACTGACCGCCGTAGGGCGCAAATTTGGATTTGAAGGGGCTGAGTTACTACAATTTGTGAATGGTGAGCGGGACCGGGCTGAAAAAGATAGAATCAGAGAACGTGACGAAAGGGCACGTGAGCGGGAGGAGGCAAAAGAAGTTGAGTTGGTAAAGCAGAAAACGCTGGACTTGAAATTTGAGCATGAAACTAAATTAGAAGCTGAAAAGCAAAGAACGCTCCAACTGCAAATGGAGTTGGCAGAAAATAGTAAACAGGGTCCGCAGGCTGCTGCCGAGCAGGGCGCCGCGGGTTCCTCAACTCCGACCGTACGTTCCAGAACAACGAAAATACCTCAATTCAACGGCAAGGTCGATGACTTAGATTCGCGAGGTCACAGAAGTGGCCCGAAACAGAGTGGTCGATCCAGTTGGGTATGTTACTGACAGGAAAAGCCTTTGGATGTGTATTCTAAAATGCCCGACGAACAAGCTAACGTGTACGTAACCCTAAAACAAGAATTGCTAAAACGGTTTCAGTTTACCGAAGAGGGGTATCGGAACAAGTTTAGGACTTGTAGGCCTGAGAAGGGGAAAGCGCTACGCAGTTTGTGGCTAGGCTGGAACGGTATTTAGATCGCTGGGTGACGTTGTCCAAAACTGAGGAAAAGTATGAAAATCTAAGGCACTTGTTGCTACGGGAACAGTTCATAAATAGTAGTCCACGTCCATTGGCTCTGTTCCTGAAGGAACGCGTACCCAAGGACGTCCACGAGATGGCGACATTAGCTGAACAGTATACGGAGGCCCATCAGACAAGCATGGGGGTAGGGATGACGGTAAACCTACTAGGCCTAAATCGTTCGGTAATGACCAGCAAACCCAGCAGGGGTCGCAAAAGACCGACGCTAACGCTAAGCCCAAACAGAACAGTGAAGTTAGGTGTTACCTGTGCTCAAAACTAGGTCATATAGCGAAGAATTGTAGGAGTTCGTTTAAAGATAACACGAGGCCTACGGGTAAGGACGAACAAAAAGCTAAACCATTTAGTGCGCATAGTGCAGTGAGGGGGACGACCGGGTGTACTAAATGTGGTGCCTTAGGTCATGTGGCAAGTGAATGTAAAGACAGACGTAAGGACGGGAAAAAGGAGCGGGTTAATGTAGAGCAAACCAGTGCAGAATCGAGTAAGTCTAAGAGTGACAAGACTAATGTTGACTCTGGGTTAGCCGGGGTATTGCATGCGGAGGGGAATATTGACGACTGTGTAAAGGACGGATGCATTAGATTAGAAAATGGGAAGACGTTACCTATTGTGACCGCTGCGTGTTACGCTTGGAGACCGAGTGACATAGCATTTTATGACGACAGCTTACCGACAGCCTACGGGGTAGTTGGTGGGGTCAAGGTGACAATGCTGAGGGATACGGGGTGTAGTAGTGCGGTAGTTAAAAATAGCCTGGTAAGACCGGAGCAGTTTACCGGCAAATCGCACATGTGTGTGCTGTTAGACGCGACCGTTAGAAAGGTGCCCATGGCTAGGGTGAGGATTAGTTCCCCGTACTACACTGGCGAAGTTGAAGCCATGTCTATGGTTAACCCCGTGTATGAGTTGATTGTAGGAAATATTCCGGGGGCCAGAGAGCCAGCCGACCCGGATATGGAATGGACCTTTGACGTAGGTATAGCAAGCACTAGGCTTGACAAAGATGAACCGGGTGACGACGTCGAAATTGGTGACCCTGATGACGAGGTGACGGACGAGGTTAACTTATGTAACCGGGATGGCATTTCTCCAGAGGAAACGTCATCCTGTCTACCGGTCGACGTGCAAGCTGCAGTGACTCGTGCCCAGGCCAAAGAGAGGTCAAAACCTTTACCTAAATTGAAAGTGGCTGAATCTGGAATGGAATGATTAGATGGTGAAGTGTTTAAGAAAGCCAAAGCTGGAGACGTGTCATTAGATAAATTCCGAGAAAAGGCTAGATCTGGTAGGGTAGAGAAAACCAGGGGTGGTCATGAGTATAAGTTTGAAATCAAAGGTGGATTGCTGTACCGGGTGTACACGCATCCGCGTGGTGACGTAACTAGACAACTAGTGGTGCCTGGACAGTTTAGGGACAAAGTTATGAAAGTTGGACACGATAGTGTGGTGGCCGGACATTTGGGAACTGGCAAGACGACAGATAGAATTTACTCGAGTTTCTATTGGCTGGACTTGACTGGTGACGTGGCGAGGTTCTACATGTCATGTGACATCTGTCAAAGTACCGGTACTCTTCCGAAGGGGAAGGTGACAAGGGTACCATTGCAGAGCATGCCGACAATAGGAACACCTTTTAGAAGGGTGGCAGTTGACCTGATCGGACCGTTTAAGCATTTAACAGACAGGGGGAATAGGTATGCTTTGACATTAGTGGATTACGCAACTCGCTATCCGGAGGCGATACCGTTGCCATCCATAGAGCCCGAAAGAGTGGCTGAAGCCTTGTTAGAAATGTTCAGTAGACTAGGGTTGCCACGTGAGGTTCTTAGCGACCAAGGGCGGCAATTTGTTTCAGAGCTTATGGAAGAAGTGTCTAGATTACTGTCAGTGAAACAACTTAGGTCTACCCCGTACCATCCAATCGGTAATGGTTTAGTTGAAAGTTTCAACGGTGTGTTGAAGTCAATGTTGAAGAAACTTGCGGCCGAGAGACCCAAAGACTGGGACAGGTACTTGCCAGCATTGCTGTTTGCCTATCGGGAAGTACCCCAGGACAGTTTAGGCTTCTCGCCGTTCGAACTGTTGTTCGGGCGCACTGTACGAGGACCCATGCAGGTATTGAAGGACCTCTGGACTGACCAAGTAGATTCTGAAGAGGTTAGAAATACCTACGAATATGTCCTCGACCTCAGGAATCGTTTGGAAGACACGTGCGAAATGGGGCTATCCAGGGAAAACTACACCACCAGGTGGCTCTTCTGGACTATAAGTCCTAGTGTCACTGTTTGCAACATGGCAGAGTATGGAAGTTGGACTGTTCAGAAACTTAAAAATAGAGTTATCAACAGAGGAGCGTCACTTACAGGCAGAAAAAGTGATCTAATCATTTTCAACCTCAGATTCCTCCATCATTGACGTAATCATCATATCAGAATCAGACTTGATATTTTGTCCACCACACTCTTATTTGATGGCACAAATCGGCTCCTATAACCAGTTAACACCTGGAGCAATAGAAACAAGTTCTTCCCTTAGGTTTTTATACCCTAGAAATCAAATGAGCTAATTATTTTTGACCTGAGATGTCTAGGTCATGGTGATATCGACGTTCAATATCACGAAATCTGATATTTTGAGATAATTTGCCACATTGTCAACTGATCAACATGAAACACTAGTCTTAATTAATGCCTGCTTATCCAAGGACAGGATGTGGTAAAATTCTCAGCCTCATGTGTCCGGGTGATTGAGATATCATGAGATTTTGATATTTTCAAACTTGATAATTTGAATATCTCTGCCCGTGGTTGAGGTAGAGACGTGATATCACCCATACTTAGGTTATTGAGCATGCCCATTTTGATTATGTAATGACCTTGATGATCAGGTCAAGGTCAAATTTGATAATTTGGAATGTCTCTGTCTGTGGTAGCAGTAGAGGTTTGATAACACCCATATTTAGGTTATTTAGGATGCCAATTTCGATTATGTAATAACCCTGATGATCATAGGTCAAGGTCTGAAGAACCAGGATGTACGAACATCATGGAACACCGAATTGACCTGACTGACGACAGACCAATTAGGGTGAAACCGTATCCAATACCTTATGTCATGAGAAAAGACATTGACGTCGAAGTTGACCAAATGTTTTGAAAGCCGGCATCATTGAGCGTGCCGAGTCGCCCTACAATTTTCCGATCGTTATGGTAAAGAAAAAAGACGGAAGCAATAGGTTTTGCATAAACTTCCAGAAATTGAACTTGGTAACGAAATTCGACACTGAACCAATGTGCAACGCCGATGATATCTTGGCCAAGTTGGCGCATGATCGGTATTTCTCGAAGTTTGACTGCGCCAAGGGCTACTGGCAAATCCCAATGGCCGAGCAAAGTAAACCTCTTACCTGCTTTTCAACCCCCACTGGTAGTTATCAGTTTGTCCGCATGCCGTTTGGTCTGATCAATTCGGGCGGTTCTTTCAACAAGTTGATGCGAAAAGTGTTAGATGGCGCCAAAGACATAGACAACTTTGTGGATGACACTCTAGGACACACTTTAACTTGGAATCCGCATTTGGCAATGTTGAGGGATTTCTTCACCAGGATGAGAAGATCTCGCTTGACATTGCGACCATCGAAATGTATGATTGGATACACAGATCTAGGTTTTGTAGGCCATGTCGTTGGTGACGGTAAACTAGGTATGGAGGCCAATAAGGTTGACAAGATTGGGAGTGCACCCAGACCCGAAACCAAGACGCAGGTTATCTTTCCTAGGGCTAGTTAGCTACTACCGGAAGTTCGCACCCAATGTGGCAACACTCACGGCGCCATTGTCAGATCTAACTAAGCAGGGCCAACCAAACAAGGTGATTTGGGGCGAGGCACAGGAAACCTCGTTCCGAGCTTTGAAAGAAATACTGTCCAAGGAACCAGTTCTAAAGTTGCCTGATTTTGACCGAGACTTTGTGCTCTCACAGATGCGTCGGGTACTGGTGTGGGTGCAAGCCTAATGCAAGAATATGATGGAACGCTATTTCCAGTGGCCTATGCTAGCAAAAAGTTATCGCCCAGGGAACGGAGATACTCGGTGATTGAAAGGGAAGCCTTAGCGTTGGTGTTTGCAGTGAAAAAATGGCAGAACTTGTTGTACGGGCGTGAGTTCGAACTCAGAACGGATCATGCCCCGTTGTATTACATCAACAAAACGAAGATTGAGAATAGTCGCATAATGCGTTGGGCATTATTTTTGCAGGACTACAGGTTTCGTGTGAAATCTGTTAAGGGCAAGGACAATGTAGTCGCCGATTATCTCAGTCGCTCGGTGGTGGAGAAAGAAGACGGTGCGGTGTAGTACAATCAATGTAGTACACTCAATATTGGACATTACAAATACAATTTGTGCTTCTGGTGAATGCAGCAGTGTAACAAGCACTGCGCGTGTCTTTTGTAAATAAAAGTAATCGTAGCAATTACCTCAAAGGAGGGGGTTGTGTCACAAAGTACGCGCATGTTTTCTCTTGGTGTATAGAACAAGGAATCTTACAGGCCTATGGGTCGTTATATAATTATTTTGTTGCCGAAGATGGAATGCGGGAACTAGCTTTCCTATAGAGGACGTATTTCATAACGCGTCAATTGTATCGTGTGAAACGAACGTTTGTAAATAGGTATTACGCGTTACCGAACTGGGTCACAGGACCGGTACGGTGATGGTTATTTAATAGCATAGGCCCTTCGCAGGGTCGTTTACCAGTGTTTCGTTTTATTGGCGGTTGCCGAAACAGACAAGTTGTTGGCTGAATTCTATTGGTCACTGAGTCTAATTGTGTTTGACGAAGCCTAGAAAAGGCGACTGCGAACGTTGCTCGGGGTACTCGTTTTAGCTGCTTGGTAGCGGTCACGACCGTGTGCGTGATCGTATAGTGTGGTCGTTGGATCGGAGTGGGCGTAGAATCGAGTGCCCGTCCATAATGGTCCTGTAAGCAACCACTATTTCACTTTGCTCTCTTGGCAAAACCATATGCCCCAACGACTTGTCTGGAGCGGTACTTTATCGAACGCAACCGTAAGTACACTACGTGGCACCGTATTTGGTCAAGTTCCCGGTGTTTTATTAGGCGTAAAATATTCAGGGCATAGTGTTTATTTTGCTGTTTGGATCTTACAGGTTCAAGTTTAAGTTTGGTTCCGAGGCATATAGTTGCCCAACGCTGATGTCACTGTGAGAGGCGCCCACGTGTGGGGCGTGGCCAAGATGGCCGACAGCTCGTGGTAGTGTTCCAGGTCGAACCCCTGTGGCGGAACATGCGGAGAACATCCGATGCATAGCGGTGACGGCCGTATCACTCTGGAGGACTGATCTTGGAAATCCTGACGTGGAAGTTTGTGAATTTGTGGACTAAGGGTATTGTGAGTAACCTGTAACCGGTGCCCTGAGAACTGTAAAATTCATGTTTCAATATATATATTTTTGGGGGGGGAACTTGTCTTCCTTTGTTCACTTCTTTGGCTCTAGCGTGCGTCATGAGGACCTCCCAACCTTAATGACTCTACGTGACCTTAGAACTCGTGGCAGTTTGATTGGGACCATCAACGACGAAGGGACAGGGAACTCTTGGTTTCATCAGGTGAAGTTGAGGACACATCGCTCTCCACAACAAACATGACAACGCGACACG
The DNA here is from genome assembly GCA_002633025.1 of Notospermus geniculatus. Classification (NCBI taxonomy): domain Eukaryota; kingdom Metazoa; phylum Nemertea; class Pilidiophora; order Heteronemertea; family Lineidae; genus Notospermus; species Notospermus geniculatus. The sequence goes on from NMRB01001261.1 coordinate 48,165, forward strand.
GCGACAGTCATTATCTGATTATAGATTTTGTCTTATTTGTTTTCATTTGATAAACCGAGAAGAGACGAATTCTGTCCAGGTGTGAAGGGAAAGAATGTCCTAGGAAAAACTGTCCTGGGAACAAAAGATCCTATTGTTACATTCTAATCTCTGACAATTGATTTCTATACGCATGCCGCTTATTCCGTCATTCAACAAAAGAAGAGAACACTTTCTACAGGGGGACAATTTTTTCTGCTACACCTGCCGCGGCTTATCCTTCCTCAAGGAGTTCATGTTGAACTGTCAGAGACGGTCAAAACACCAAAACACCCTGTTGTATTGAATGGCAAGCTACTATTGAATGGTGGACAGCATCGCCAGATCTATGAAGTTCCATATGCCCTTTCTTACTTCATCAACCATTAGTGACGTCAGTCGTGGATTGGGTTCCCATATTAACTCCTTCCCACCCAATGCGTCTCAAAAGATACTAGTATCTATCTCACTTCACCAACAATTGCAGGCCTATCTGGTATTAACCCATTGTCACCAAGTGGGTCTAATACAACATCCATCTCGACTCCTAAGTGATATAGGCCTATTAACCCCTGCCCATCTGATGCGAGGGTCCGTGATTTTGAGTCAGGCGGAGAGTTAGTACCGGACTACTTAAAGCCCAGTTGCATTGTCACGACAGGTAGCGCTCCTACCTCGCACTGACCTGTCACCGCGCGCGCAAGGCATCATGGGACATATTGGGACTACTTGCTGCATTTTCAAGATGGCGGGCGATTCCTCGCTTCAGGTTGAAAAATTGCAGAATCTCTCAAAATAGGCCTACCTAGGATGTCTCCGTGTGTGGGTATCACATTATCCGTCATGATTATGACATACATAGGCCTATATTGTGTGAGATATGCTGTACATGTCATGTTAGCCACTGACAGCTGCGTTAGTGCGTCGTCACACTACAGTACACTACACACAGTGAATAGCTGCCGTGGTCATAACTCGAATATCATCATTTTCTTCTCAACAATGTCATGTCTGTGACAATTTCTCATCAGAAATAAAAAATCAGTCAACTATTTGCGAAGTCTGCAAGAAATAAGCCTCATAACGCTATTTCCTTAGGATTTACTTTCGTGGCGTAGTAGATCACGTGATTACCGAGTTGAGGCGGTGATGTGTCCGCGTATTACTTTTTACGCCAAATTCGGCGTGATGCGGCTCGTGCGGACACAGGTTGGTGCGTCCATAACGCCGCCTAGCGCCGACCTGTGAAACACAATGGCCCAGTTGAGCCAAGGTACGGTAGTCAACTCATGTTTGGTATCAAACTAAAGGTAATGAAGTGTAGGTTTGAAGTGACCTACTGCCATGACCTAGTGACCTACTTAAAGACCAGTTGAGCCAAGGTAGTCATGTTTGGTATCAAACTAAAGGTAATGACGTGTAGGTTTGAACTGACCTACTGCCATGACCTAGTGACCTACTTAAAGACCAGTTGAGCCAAGGTGACCTGACTGACGACAGACCAATTAGGGTGAAACCGTATCCAATACCTTATGTCATGAGAAAAGACATTGACGTCGAAGTTGACCAAATGTTGAAAGCCGGCATCATTGAGCGTGCCGAGTCGCCCTACAATTTTCCGATCGTTATGGTAAAGAAAAAAGACGGAAGCAATAGGTTTTGCATAAACTTCCAGAAATTGAACTTGGTAACGAAATTCGACACTGAACCAATGTGCAACGCCGATGATATCTTGGCCAAGTTGNAGACCAGTTGAGCCAAGGTAGTCATGTTTGGTATCAAACTAAAGGTAATGAAGTGTAGGTTTGAACTGACCTACTTCCATGACCTAGTGACCTACTTAAAGACCAGTTGAGCCAAGGTTGCCATGTTTGGTATTAAACTAAAGGTAATGAAGTGTAGGTTTGAACTGACGTACTTCCAAGACCTAGTGACCTACTTAAAGACCAGTTGAGCCAAGGTAGCCATGTTTGGTATTAAACTAAAGGTATTGAAGTAGGTTTGAACTGACGTACTTCCATGACCTAGTGACCTACTTAAAGGCCAGTTGAGCCAAGGTAGCCAAGGTAGTCATTACACCTACAACTACACCTCAAGTCAACTGTCAGCTGAGCGCCACCTCTTGTTGACGTTCAGCACTGGTTAGGCCGATGAAATCGCAGACTGACTGCTGTAATGTGTAAATCATTCACAATCTAAAAATGTCAAAGAATGTTATCATGATCGTTCCAACAAGTAGCCTAAGTGTCTGACTCTGAAAAAACAAGTAGGCCCTAACACTGCACTGACACTAATCCTCATGCACTGCTGTGCTGCTATCATCATCATCATGAGGTCATCCCATATGATATGTTGCTGATAACATGGATAAAGTGATATGCTGCATGCACGTAGTCAGTGTGCATGGTGTATGATTTATACATGCCCAATTTGTTGTGTGCACAGTAGCCTGAGTAGCCAGGCATGTTCATCACCATGATTACTACCACAGTCACCTTCCTGATTATGTGATGACTGCCTACCATAGCTAGGCCTACATAGGGCCTAGGCCTAATAAATCATCAGTTGGCCTTTTTGAGCGCATGCAGCATCCATCCAGCAAATGATGCATTTAGGCCTAGCTAATGTTAAACATACAGCGACAGGGCCTACCACCACCACCGTGACCGTACGCGTATGGCCATGGCAAGGCCTAGGGCTATGCACTAGGCCTAGGCCTGACCAGGCGCGACTCTCATATGTCTGTCTGTACTTGTAGGGGGAAGGTTCTTCGGGACCCTTGGGGCTTACTACACCAGTAAACAGCTAAAAAGGACTTTTTCAGTGGTGTAACTGTAAATGTAGTAAGGCCCAGCGTCCCGAAGAACCTCCCCCCTCTCCCTACAAGTACAAGTAGAGACAGACGTATGTCGTATGAGACGCCTGTGCTATGACATTTTGTTACTTCTTTTGTAGATTCACACTCACAGCCATGACAGACGACCGAGACGTTCACCGAGACTCAGCTTTCTTGCCTCAGTCAAAGCTCAAGATGCGCAGACAATAACTAACATCGATCAGTCACGTGGCGAATTATGATTTCATTGATTCGACTTGATTCTTTCCAACTTACATGTACTGGTACACAATTATCAATAATATACTGTTACACCATTATTTTCAAACTATGTCACATTGTCACATCTCTTCTTCAATCTTGTTGTAGGCCCTGGCCCTAGTACAAAACCAACAGTGTGGTGATATAACAGTTTATGACGTCAGAAGTTTAGTACCTTCAATGCTAATGGCACACGAAGCTGGTCAAGTGGCCATAAGCACGAAAGTTTCGGCAAAATAATTGAGAGAATGCGTTTCGTAGGCCTACTAGTGTGTTATAGTATATTCTTGCCAACTACTTCATGTACTTGGACCATATTCAGTCACCCCCAGCGAAGCGGGTATTCGAAAACCCTGGGTACTGGAGACCGGAGAGTGGACAATGGAGAGCGTCATTGTTCTCCGCCACCTGGATTCACATACAGCACTGGTGACGAGCCTACGTTAACAACAGGGTTTTCGAATAGGCCTAGCCTCAATCAGGACGCAATGTTCCCTCTCAATTTGACATCCAATCCCCCTGCTATGGCACAACTAGAAGCCCTAGGCCTATGCCTGTTTCTGATGAATCCCACATTAATCACTTCTTCATGGCTCGTCCAACTTCTGGTCTGCCAGCCCTGTCTGTAAATGTGCCAGAAAGCCAAGGTTTTCCTATTGAAGCCCAATTAAAATCTCCACATGGTGGCCTAGATTTTCCTCATTCCCTTTATTGGGAACGGTATTGTACAAAGTGCATTTTAGTCTGTGCAATGCTGTTTCCATATAGTTTGATGTGCAAAAGTCTGGGCCACACTGTAGGCACCCTATTTCTATTTCAATCTATTTTTTCCAACAAGTACAGTATTTATATGTACTTTTTGGTGCGGAGAAACTTTTTTACAAACAATCAAAATCAGCATCAGGGCCAAAAAGGACTATGATCAGCACACCACTGCCTTCTGTATTCTGGATTTATATGTCACTGAAATATCCTTGATGCGATGTTGATACAGGTGGCGGAGAACAATGACGGCTCCATTGTCCACTCTCCAGTCTCCAGTATCCAGGGTTTTCGAATACCGGTACCCCAGCGAAGCTCCCAGGCCGGCAGGCCTCTAGTCTGTTTGTCGGGACCACCAAATTCGCTGTCCAGCAAATTTCAATTTCTAGTTCACTTCAGACTGGTGTGCGCAATGCTTCTGAGAAGAAGACACTGGCTGGTCTTGACAATGTGGTTTCTGAGGTTGCTGTGCATTTGAGTCGTTGTATGAAACAGTGAAGACACTGGGCGAGTGTGATAGGTAATCGCTTCACTCGTTATACATGTTATATTGTCTCACAGATGCTACACTCAATAATTCAGTGGTCTCGGCCTCCGCTCGAACCTGTCACCCTCAACCACTGAAACATTTGGTGCCAAAGTCCGTTTCTGAACACTAGATGTCACTACCAGTTGATGACAAAAGCGCGGGATCAACCAGCCAATCACCGATCACCTTTCAAACAATCTTAGGCGGTGTTGTTTCTATGGACGCAATCACGGCAATCCAAAGAATGCTGAAGGCGAAGTACTTACACCGCTGTATTGTCCCACATCGGGTCGTATGTGACGTTGAGTACCGGTATGTTAACTTTTCATTTCGCAGTGAATGTATTCCACAAAATGGTGCAAAATAACACGAAAAGTCCGGAACATATACGTCTATGGCACGATACTTGTCACGTGACCAAAGCGGCCAATAAGAAAATGTTTCATGTTTTCCCCTAGTTGCGTGAAATACTGGTCGGTGATTAGTTGATGACATTTTGCGCCATCTAGTGTTCAGAAATCCCCATTCTTAGTTCTTAGAAATCCAAGACACCGTCTGAAAACATATGGAGATAACCTGAAGCGGGACACTAAAGTTGCCAACGTGGTTGAGTACTTGAACACATGTTCCACGTCTGAAATGAAAGGTCCTTATTCATGCAAGTTTTTTATTTTTCCATTCCAGGGTACACTAGTTCCTGGATTGAGGATAAGACGAGGAACCCAACACCAAGACTCATACTTTTGTACCTAAACTTTTGTGAAAGTGTAATTCTGTGTGATTAAAATTAACTATTGAGATACTAAAATATATCTTATTTTCAAGGAAAAACTTCTTTTTCTCTTCATTTCTTCACTAAGCTCGTTGACTTTGACATGCATTGTACAGGTCAGGGATGTCACGCTCCCTCGCTGGAGTTGCTCCCTCGACAGAACCACTATTCCCTCGTGAGAATTCCTTCGATCGAATCGACTCATTTTATCAATGGCTCTCAGATGGCGCTCGTGTTTCTACCTCGCTCGTGTTTTAAATGCATCCAGCAGCAGCAACACGTGTTACACTTGCTGCTACCGGTACAGGTGTAATGAAATCTAATGTTCTCGATAACAGATGAGCACGAGATGAGAATCGCGACCGATCAGGCGGCTGCCATACCCGGAAGTCCCTCGTGACAGAAGATCCTGTCTGTTAGTGTCCGCTTATTCCGTCAGAATCTTTTGTTGGGGGACATCTCATATCAGGGTACATGACATTCTACTACACCGGTATATCAGTAGCCCTACCGGTATTTATTTCAGTCAAGATGCTTCGAATCAGGTTAATGACGCTGTGTCTTGTTTGTGTGTTTTTTTGTGCCTAGCGATGGCACTAAAGAGAAAGATGATCAGGTTAATATCCTTGGTTATCAGGTTATTGTAGGCGCCTTACCCCCAAATAAACATCTCCTTTCTGGATGGAGATGCCCCTGTTTTTTTCATTGATAACTTTCAAGCGTCTAGTGGCAATTGCATGTAGGCTCAACAAGNGTAACGCGAAAATCTCCAAAAAATATTCAAAATTTTATTCCGGTCCCTGAGGCCCTCCCCTGGGACCCTTGGACTGCCCGATGGCCGGGTCTCGTGGCCGACGCCGAGCTCTAGACCCTGCCGAAAGTCCGGTTCAAAAGCTCCTCGTTTGAGGGGTGAAACGGGCCTTTTTTCTCGTTTGCAAGGGTTCAAAGGTGATAAGAGTAACGTTACCAAAATCGCCAATTTTCGATCTTTTTTAATTAATTTGAACCCCTTCTAGGGGTCCGGCGGCGACGAAACTCGGGGGATGGGCCCTTCTTTTGACGCCCTTCAAGAACCTGTAAGAAAAAATCGGAATATCCCAAGGATTCTGTTGGGGCCTGTTTGTTGAAGTCCAGAAATCAGGTCGACTAGCAGGTATACAGCACTACAGGGTCGTCTTGTTGACTTTCTGACGACCCCCCAGACCCCCCAGTAGGGTTCTAAGCGGTTTTCAGGTACAGGGCAGGGTTCCACCTAGCCCTGGCTACACCGAGAAATCAGCGAAATCGGTCAAGGTTAAAGGGTCTAACCCTTAAAACCGCAAATCGGAACCGGAAACAACAAAAACCGTGCCACATATCACCCTAAGGTGGGTTTTTCGCCAAAAAAAAAAAAGGTGGCGCTCCGACCCAAATTTGGTGCTGAGCCAGGTTCAGGGTCCGTAGGAGCCAAACCCTGTGTTTAGTGTCGGTCGCGACCACGAGGGGGCGGAAACCGCAATTTTCCGGCCGGAAGTTGGGGTTACACAAAATCTCCAATGTATATAATTAGGGGTAGGATAACCGACAATAGGGGGCAGCACTATACAAGTACTGGTAAAGAGCCTTCGAACAATGGGGAACGGGAGGAACTAACGTCACGACGTGGCGCTGTGAGCGGTGCGACCCAAGTTTCGTTTTTCTAACGTTATTTCCATTTATTTCTGGCGTGAAAATCACCCTTTCGTTTCGGTCACCTGGCATTAAAATTTACACCATATTGTAGCAGATGAAAGTGTCTGCAATTTTGCAATGCTTTTTTCCTTAAAATGAAGACACAGATGACGATTTCGGCAACGTCTTTATCTCATTTTTCCTGTAGAAAATGTACAGCGGATTTTTTCATGACGTAGCGTCAACACATAAAACGACGTCAATGACGTCGTTTCGGTCGCACTGCTCGCAGCGCCGACCTGTCGGGATTTCCGGCACGCGGGTTCCTCATTGGACTATTACTCGTGAACTGTTGCGAATTCCAAATTTCTTTATCAGGGAACGAAAATATACCTTTTGCTTGTTATTCCCTGTGAGTTTCATTATCTGAATAGGAGCAGCGGTTGATCTGGAGGGTGTTGAACATGGCTCCTCAAAATAAACTATTTTTGGGGTGGGGGTAGAATTCCTTCAATTTCTCTTTAAAATTACTCTAATTTTTTGTGATCTTCTGATAAAATGTAGATAATATGACAGGAAAGTACCTTGCAAAATTGTAGTGTCATATCTTATTCCGTTTTCTGCCAAGAGGTAATTCAATACTGCCCTTTCAGAATCCTCCGAAATTGCCCATGCCTACCCCTCAAATTCAATTTTGACCATGTGCTCAGAACGACTGAATGGAATAGGAGCAGTCAGCCGCGCATATTGCTAACAGATGGCAGCACAGTCTTAGCGGACCAAATGTACAGGAAATCTATTATGATCGCTGCTCGATCGATAATGACTGGGTCCGCTAGATGCATTGAATTGGGCCCTAGTGACACCTAGTGGTCGACTCGCTGACAGCTCCTATTGGCTAATATTGTGCATTCTTGGTACTTGAGCCAAGGTGCATATATGCACCAAATTATATTGATTTTGGTTGACCCCCACCTTAGCACCTTTTGCATGGTCCAACCACGGATTGACTCTTAATACCATTCAATGGCTGCTGGCACGCTAACCTGGTCAAGCGGACCATGGACACAAAAGTTTAGATGAATAAAGCGGGTTGGTTCTAAACATGGCACTGGCACGCTGGCACTGGCACTGGCACTGGCACTGGCACTGGTATCATATTATGGCCAGAAATCATGAAAAAAATGTATATATACGTAACAGTTATTATTTTGGAAGATAATAGGGCCAACCAGTTTAACATGGATCAATTAGGCCTATGTTTAAAAACATTTAAATTTTTTTCTAGTTTTTTAGATTTTTCAACATAGGCCTAATTGATCAGGGGCGGATACAGAGGGGGGGTTCTGGGGGTTGGAACCCCCCGTCGGCGACGAAAGATAACATTTTTTTATCGCTTAACATAAAAAAATCTTGCTTGTAGTGTAGCGCCCGCCAGTGTATCTGATGTAATCATGGTGAAACAATCGTTGCATCAATGACTCTTCCCGTGCTTTTGACAAGATACTGCATTATGTACTGTTTCGAAATGTCTAAAGTTCTGGCAATATTTTCAAAACATTTCTGCGACAAAACATTTTGAAAACTGTTTTCGAATATTGTTGCGGCTTGTTTCAGGGTTGCTCTGCACTCTGAAAACATATTTTGATAATGTTGCAAATATATTGTTTTGCAAAGTTTCAGGTCCAGTCGAGTCCACATTGTGCAACAAACCGAAACCAAACGGTATTTTGGAAATGTTGCAAATTGGATGTTTTTTAAATGTTTTGCAAATGTTGATGGTGTAGGCCTAGGAGGCGTGGCATCGGACTTTCTCAACCTCAGATGCCGGGAAAGTGCTTCTCAGAGCTTCTGATTTTCAAAATTTTCCTGGGGGAGGTCCCCCAGACCCCCCGCCAAATTGGCACCAGTGGAGCGCATGCCTTCGACACACGAGAGTCCAGTGGCCTCTACAGAACCCACCCCTCGAGAAAATCCTGGATCCGCCCCTGTTGATCCATGTTAAACTGGTTGGCCCTAGGCCTATTATCTTCGAAAAAAATAACTGTTAGGTAAATATACCCTTTTTCATGATTTCTGGCCATAATATGATGCCAGTGCCAGTGCCAGTGCCAGCGTGCCAGTGCCAGGTTTAGAACCAACCCGATAAAGCCTAGCGTACATCGACCTTGCGACTGGAAGCAACTGGCGGCAATGGCGTTTCCGGCAACGGTGGGCGACTGGCTGGAAACAGCAGCAACTGATCAGATGCTCAAACAGGCCGAGGTACGCGCACCGGCATCGCTATTGCCGACCGTTGCAGCTAGTTACAGCCAGTTGCTCATGTTCTAAAAGCCTCGTCCTGGAGCTGAGGGGGGGGGGGTCCTGTGTGCAATCGTATGTCCCCTAATTTTGACTCTTGATCCTTGTAGGGGACCCCTAGGAAATTGAAAAAACTTGGGTAGACATTCCAGATGTGGGGCAGAAAGGTGGAATTCAAGATGGCGTCCAAGATGGCCGCTGCATCAATAAACCCATTATAACTCCCTGCATAATTGTGCTAGAGGGATGAATTAGGTGTCTTTACCAAGGTTTTGGGGGGTCAAGGAATCCGTTAAAATTATTTACAGGATTAAAAAAGTACAGGATAATGGCGAAATCCAAAATGATGGCCAATATGGCCGCCGCACCTATACATTCACCTAACGAATTGGCTTCAAAATTGAGCTAGATGTATAAATATGGTGTCTTTACGTGGGTTTTAGGGGTCAAGGAATCCATTAAAACCATTTACAGCGTAAAAAAGTACAGGATAATGGTAAAATCCAAAATTGTGCCAATATGGCCACCGCAACTTTATGGGCCGTATGCACCAAACGAAGATTATCTTGAACCACAGCTTTTCAATTGTTTGGGTTTGCCAGGGCATGATGTGACAATGGAAAAGTTGTGGCTCAACGTGAGTTCAAGATAATCTTCGCTTAGAAGGGAAGGGAAGGGAAGGGAAGTTTGAGACACAGGACACGATTTATCTGATGGCACCAAAGGATAAAATGCTCTCCATGTCACTGACAGCACTTGTCTTTGTGCCTCTTGTAGTCCTCTTGATAGGGCCACGATAGTGTAGCGCTTAGAGTCCCGGGTGGCGTGAAACTTTGGGCAAGTTTCTTTATCTATCCACCTGGGGTTAAAGTGTAAAGTCGTCTGACACCTCTACCGTTGTTGATATCGGACTATAAACCCAAACGTTGACTTTAAAGGGAATTAGAATAACTAAGAATAATTTCGATAATAAGCAAGAAGTCAATCTCCAGAATTCACGAATTTTCGACCCCAACCGGGGTCTTTTTCAAGTGGAACTTTACAATCTGAAACTCTAGAAAAGACTGAGCTGAAATCCGAAGGTGGAACTAACCTGTGTAGACAGGATGAGTGAGCAATTAAGGAAAGAATAGTGTCCAAGCACCACGGATGGTTGCTGGACCTAATTAAGAGAGTGGATGTAATTAAGGATACCCTAACGATTCTAGGACATTTACATGTAATTAAGGAAAGAAAAGTGTCCAAGCCCCACGGATGGTTGCTGGACCTAATAAAAAGAGTGGATGTAATTAAGGAGAAACTGATTTAGCTGAAAGAAAAGGGTTTAATAAATATGACATGTGTAATACATAACAAGCACAAAGCGAAAAGATGCACAAAGGTCAACACAAAGTAAGAGAATATAAAGGAAGTCAACTTCCAGATTTGTAGGAAAAAAACCAAAATGGATAATGCAAATCACTGAGCAATGAGAAGAATAGGGCGAAGAGGAATAGAGCAAAGGGGGGAGGGGGAGGGAAAAACAAGGCCTAGACCAGAAGTTGAGCCACGTGCCCTCCACAACTGGAAAACCTAAAACGAAATAGGCCTACCGGGGGAGAGAGTGAGAAGAACACGAATGCCAAACTGGGGACTCAACCTCAGCATCTTGTGTTAAGACCTGAGGGGGTGATGGTTTTAAGGATTTTAAGGGTTTTTTAAGGTTTTTATATTCTCTTTTAAGGTTTTAAGAATAATTTCGTGGGCCACAAAATTCACAATTTTAAAATTGCAAATTTCATATTTTAGCGGATGATTAAATCCCTAGATAACCCAGATTTGAATTGAACTTGTTTTAAATGTTATTCGGAGGCAGCAAAACCACAGCAGTTGCGCAGATATGCTCTTAGTTGGCAACAAATTCCCAATGTGAGGGCTGTAATTGACTCAATATCGTTTGATTCTCCATTAAGGCACCTTGACTGGCATCAATCTCGTTCCAATCGCCGTTAGTTCCGTTCCGCATTTTATGATGGCTCCACTAACGTCTCTGGAACCAATACTTGGCCGGTTTCACAAGAATCTGTGAAAACATTTATTCGCCCATTTTATACCAAAATATTGAGAACAGTATTTAGCTAGACGTAAAACAAAGTCACAAAGCCAAAAAGTTGTGGAAAAGAGCAAAACACCTCGCTAGAATGAAATATTATTCTTGGAACTATTTTACGAGAAAGGCGGTGATTCGGCTCGGTGTTCCGTCTGAATCCTGCCACGTTTTAGATGCCACTGAATATATGAACCAATGGGAAGGCGTATATCGTAGTGCACGTGTATTTGCGGTTTATTGTAAACATCATGTGCGCCCTCGCTTCAACCATCATTTCGTGCGATTTTCATTAATCAGGAGGTTTTGTCTTGTACAATCTAAATGGATATTATATTCGAAACACACGTGGATGAATGGATGACGCAGGTAAGTTTATTAGGCCCAAATAAGCGCGAATTCAAACATTTAATCGAGCTGTACATTTTTGTACACAGCGATGCACGGGGTAAAAGTGACTCGATAAAACATTCGTTTTCAACCCCTAAATCACATTTTTATCTGTTGTTATAGAAGTTACTAATCTAAGAGGGCTAACACATGTCGATTCAGTTGTTGACATGTACAGAAAACCCTTATTTCAGTGTGTTTTGTCGACGTCGTCTGCTCAATCCTCCGCGCAAATAGTACCGGTTTGGGTGCAGTGTCACTATATCGGAAGAATGGAGATAGGTGGCGCTGTGAGGAGTTTGGACTGGCATGACCAGTTCGCTTTAACTTTGACTCTGATGATGCAGGGTACCAGTGTAAAAGAATCTAATGTCCCCCCTATGTGATGTCCCCCAACAATACATTTACGGATTAAGCAGCACCATTGAATTGGACTCTAGAGAGACCAAGACCCTTAATTCTGTGACAAACAATGCAAAAGGACACCAGGAGGGTGGGGACATTAGATTTTATCACACCTGTACTTAATCTTTCTAATCGGTATGTTTCATGATTAGTGTTTTCACTGTTAAAGTCCCATTTCACGTAAAAAATCTGTTTCTTCCTTTCTCTACATCACCTGTGTGATGATCAATTACAGGCCCTATATTGGAATTAACGATGAGCCATTCATTTCTTTTGCAGTATTAAATGATTTAAATGACTGATTCGTAACTGACCCACATAACCTATGTAAAGACAACAAATTTATTCATCTAGCTCAATTGTCAGGTCAGTAGTTAGGTGGACGTAAAGGTACAACCGCCATATTTGCAGCCATTTTGGATTTCACCATTATCCTGTACTTTTTACAGTAAATGGTTTTAATGGATACTGTTGTGGATTGTTAAACTCTAAAACCCTGAAAAGTACTAGTTTATTGTTTTTGGAACCTTCTGTATAGTGGTGTGACTTATTTGCATAATGTGGACTACTCTGGTGTCGTTTCAGACTGTTTATTTTCAAAGTTGTGTCGTCAGGAGTGTTGTATGTATATGGATTGTGCCAGCTACCAGGGGATCTACTTTTATGTATCCTTGCGCCAGCTTAGCTGGGACCTGTTTGAGTTAATACAAGTGCATTTGCCATTTGTCTGTCGTTGGTGTTAGTTCGTGATAGTTTCCTCTCCCTAAAATTCAGCCCTGCTTGACTCTAATGTTCGAGTTCTGAACATTTGGTGCCGAAACCCGGGATTAGAAACTCAGTAGCGAAAGATTGGAGTCGAGTATGGAGGATGCGAAGCAGTCTAGGAGGGGAAAGAAGGGATGGTTGACGCAGTCCGAGCGAAAGTTGTCGAAAATAATTCAAGATGGCGGAACGGACGAAGCCACTCTTCAGGCCGGTATTGACGATTTGAAGTTTCGTTTACATCAGTGGCAGGAGGCTCAGTCGGCGGTTGAGCGGTATATGACGAGGGATGAGGATTTGGACGCTAGTATCATAGAAGCTGGCGAATATGTTGATTCTGTTTCATTAACTTTAGTAACAGCCCAACGTAGACTTTCTAATCTTCAGAAGGCTAAACCTGTAGTTTCCGGTGCCACCGCACCTTCAACTGGTGGCGCTGCGGTGTCAACTTCTAAGTCTGCTCGTTTACCTAAGGTTGAATTGCGGAAGTTTTCGGGCGATGTACGTGCTTGGCAGAATTTTTGGGACACGTTTTCGGCTTTGATAGATAAGTCAGACCTTCCTACCATCAGTAAATTCACGCATTTGGACTCTCTCTTGCAGGGTGAGGCAAAATCCGTGATTGCTGGTCTCAGTGTTACAGAAGAACACTATACTGTTGCGTCTAATCTTTGGAAGGAACGTTTTGGAAGGAAGGAGAAAATCGTTTTCGCCCATATTCAGAGTTTGTTGAAAATGGGTAGGCCTACTGCACCGTCGTCACAACAAATGGAGGCTTCTCAGTTGTCCCAGCTTTACGATGATTTACTGTCACACGTTCGTAGTATGGGCGGTTATATCCGCAAAAAGTAGACGTTGACAAAACAGAGACGTTGGTTACAAAATCAGAGGAGTGCTTTTAGAAAACAAAGATGTTCTCTGACAAAACAGAGATGTACAGTTGCGATTTGGAGTCGTTCACAGAGGAGCGTTGGGTGATACTGGAGTCGTTAACAAAATTTGGAGACGTGCATTTTCAGAGACGTTCAATTTTTCAAACGTAGCAATAATTTTGAATGGTACGCAATACACAGACGTCGACATGATTTGGAGACGTGCATTTTCAGAGACGTTCAATTTTTCAAACGTAGCAATAATTTTGAATGGTACGCAATACACAGACGTCGACATGATTTGGAGACGTGCATTTTCAGAGACGTTCAATTTTTCAAACGTAGCAATAATTTTGAATGGTACGCAATACACAGATGTCGACATGATTTGGAGACGTGCATTTTCAGAGACGTTCAATTTTTCAAACGTAGCAATACGGGGTCACGTGTCGTACTGCTGGCGGGAATCAGTGACGTCATCTCATGGAATTCCGGAGTTAATTTTGTGAGTGAAGTGAAATCTGAGTCACCAGCGTGATACTGTATCCGATGTGTTAGTGGCCGCGCCCGGGAAGACCGTCGTGCCTAGATTTTCTCATTACACACGTTCGTGGCAAGTTATAAAATATGACCCCGTGGTAGTGAATGAAACGCAATCCTACAAGGGTCACTGTTCGACAACAACTTAGGCACGGAGAACTGAAGAGAAAATAATATGCCGAGTTCATTGAAAGAAAATTTATTGAAGCTTGACCCTGAAGCATGCAATTCATCGCTTTTCATTTATAAGAAAAGTCGACATGGGAAGTCTGACCAATGTGGTTATGTAAAGTTATAGGCTTCAATGACATTTGTTACGCCTATACGCTCTACTTGGTGGCCGAGAACGTGCATGATTATAAAATCTGGGCACGACGATCTTCCCGGCCGCGGCCACTAAACACATCGGATACAGCATGTTATTATTTGGTAATGAAAATTTAACACGCGAGAATAAGTGTTAATAAATAAGTGTTGATAAAGTGTTTATGTGTGTTAGTCGCTTCATTGTTGAGTCACACAACATTCTGTTGATGACCTAATTCCGCCGAATCGGTTAATGTCGTCCTGGGTATAACAGAAATATACCCAGCTTCAATGTCGTCCTACAAAACTATAGGCCTACCCTGGGTATAGTTCGATCTACAAAAGTATACCCAGTACCGTAGCTTTGAGCCTAGATACGAGTTAGGAATGAATGGCCGCCATTTTGTTTCCCGCTTCAACTGAGAGGGCAGTTTTGCAATCACCATCGTCAAAATACCAGTCAGTATCGTCAGCATTTCTGCTCATCGATAGCATGGGTCAACTGTTAACATTTATCTTAACACAATCGTCCAAACTTATCGCAAGTTTAGCTCACAATTTCAAAGAAATGAGCAAACGAACAGAGCTGATCTGCGTCATATGTTTGTTCGGTGTTGTGCATTCATCTACGTCCGGATCGACATTACGTCAGCCCTGCTGCGAGTACTGTTGCGGATTTGAGTGACGATAAACGGCACGAAAAATTCTCTGATGACTGTCGCTACGATATATTA
>NMRB01001261.1:63547-83291 GCA_002633025.1 Notospermus geniculatus
CGTCAATCCCAGCGACACAACCAATTTGAAAGTATTTTTTCGCGATTTTTGAAAAAAATGTC
This sequence comes from Notospermus geniculatus, assembly GCA_002633025.1. Classification (NCBI taxonomy): domain Eukaryota; kingdom Metazoa; phylum Nemertea; class Pilidiophora; order Heteronemertea; family Lineidae; genus Notospermus; species Notospermus geniculatus. Next base: position 63,610 of record NMRB01001261.1, read on the forward strand.
GCTAAATCCGCGGTTAAGAGAGGGGGCACCTAATTTCAGCTCAATCGGACCAATAATAACTGAGTTATGAGCAAAAGAATGTGGTGGTGTCGGCCACCTAACTGATACCGTGATATCACGGTCATGACGGTCTTGGGCGTGAAAGTGTTAAAATCTTGTAGTGGTTCTTTTTCTTATCATGTAGCAGTCGTCTATCATCCTACTTCTGCAACATTTCATAAAATATCTGGGGTTCTTCTTTTTTATTTACCCTTCTCTATAGTGCTTTTTTGCCGGCCTTTCTATGTTGTAATAATGACTTTGTTTCGTCAGGGCTAACAATGCTTTCTGCATCAGCCCTGACAATGTATTTATGTAGTTTTCTCTATTATTCAGTAAATACACTACTACTCCGACTATTCAAGATTATATCATGGGCTAGCCAGTGTCACGTTCAGCTCATTCCAGAGGAAGCTACCGGTGGCATCAATCCAGTTATCACTGCCTTTTGCCACCAGTCAGCAGAAGATCACACAATTATGAAGTGTTCCCTAGGACTTCCAGATAGGGCTGCATATGTAGGCCTATCCCTGACCTGTACAATGCAAGTCCAAGTCAATGAGATTAGTGAAGAACTGAAGAGAAAAATTTTAGTTTTTCCTTGAAAATAAGATCTATTCTAGTATCTCAATAGGTAATTTTAATCACACAGAATTAGACTTTCACAAAAGGCTTAGTAGTATGAGTCTTGGTGTTGGGTTCCTCCTATTTTTATCCTCAATTCAAGAACTAGTGTAACCTGGAATGGAAAAATCAAAAACTTGCATGAATAAGGAGCTTTCATTTCAGACGTGGAACATGTGTTCAAGTACTCATCCATGTTGGCAACTTTAGTGTTCCCGCTGCAGGTTATCTCCATATGTTTTCAGACGGTGTCTTGGATTTCTACGAATTCTCAACTGTCTTCTTCTAGCATCATGATCTGTCAGACAATATAACGAGTAAAAAGATTACCTACCACACTCACCCAGTGTCTTCACTGTTTCATACAACGACTCAAATGCACCCTCAGAAACCACATTGTCAAGACCAGCCAGTGCCTTCTTCTCAGAAGCTGCGCACACCTGAAGTGAACTAGAACTTTGAAAGGGGCTGGAGGAAGAACGCTTCCATCTGGAGCCCGATGGCAACATTTCCCTGATCTAGAATTCCGCAACATAAAGTTTAACATACACAAGATGATATTGTCGTGTCGTGAAACTGGTATGCCACATTCCAGTCGGCACTCTGCAGAATAGATTACAGCTCAATACTGATACAAACGTCACCTACTGTACAAACAATATAATACAAAAAGTCGTCTTCCAAGTTTCGCAAATTTTCGACCCAGACCGTGGTCTTTCGTAGGCACTTTCTAGTAAGAAACTCCAGGAAAAGACTGCCAAAATTAAAGTAACATTGAATGGGTGAAGTGTCTTACCGTTAATGACTTTCTTTGTCCATTTTCCACGAAAAGCATTTGCTGTTTCAAAGGCAATTGTATCCAGCAAATCCTGGTTTACCCGGGCTTGAAGACTAAAATGAAAGGGGAAATTTCCATTTTTAGCTAACATTCCGAAAAGGACAATCTTACTCTCGGGTACATTAATTACATTCCAGCATATGATAAAAGAGCTAGAGCATTTGTTGAGGATATTTTGTCTTTTTTGTCATTGGTAGGCTATCATTTTGTTGGGGGGGGGGGGGGTAGTTTCCGTCAAAGTTAGTCTGAATGAAAGAAACTCGTCTTTCGGTGATGTTTGGGCATCCCTCGTCCCCAGGTTCATATTTAGGCACAGTCATGAAATAATGCTACCAACCTTTTTGTTAGGTCGAATCCATTGAAATTCGTGTCCTCTTTCATCAAACACTTGTACACTTGCTTTATTGCGTCCTGGACGTGATGAAAAAAAGTAAATGACAATTATAGAGAATACAGGGCTGAATAGACAAAGCTAAAACATGTTTTGAGATAACTTATCACTCAGAGCGAGTTGGTTTTATTTCCATGTCTACAACTTACGAGTATTGTTGACAGAGGTTGTTCGTAGAGCTTAATTTTCGCCTGCGAAGTGTGTCCCACAATTGGAATGAATGACCAATGTTTGGATAGAAGGTCCAGCACATGAATGTCAATTAATTCTCAATATATTGCTTCATTCGAGAAGTCGCCACGTTAAACTATTAAATACAACACTAACGCAAACGCTATTTATGACGTACATGGAAAGCGGGATGATCTCGTAACTTTCCGTTTTGTACACTTTTCCGATGATAGGAAAGTAATTACAGGCACTTACCCTGCATTCCTTTGGGACGGAAGTCTTCCCTTGTTCCTGTAACTTTTTTATCGCGGAGTTTTTCTCGGCCAACTCACGCTTAAGTCTCTCGATTTCTTCATCACGTGAATGGATGCTTCTACAGAATAAGTAAATAAACGCGTTACCATGGTTGTATGTGGATCCCGCTCAATTGACCATTTTGATGATGGCAAGATTTTTCAAAGGTTTCTTTTCAAGTTATTTGTAAAAATAATATCATGAGGCTAGTTTTTACTGTGAGAGACCTATACGCCATTCTTGAAAAATGATATGTGGAAATAACAGGGGTGGTTATTAAGTTAGGTTTACAGTAAAAGGGAAATACATAGATATATCACCAATCAACTCACCCTAAAGCTCCACGATTTCTCCCTGGCCCAAATCGCATATCGTCATTTGGATCAAATAGCTGGTTCAAGCTGTGCACACGGCTCTTCCGCTTTTCCTGCGGGGTTGAATGATGAGGTCTACTGTGCAGCCAAGTGGGGTCGTCCTCATTTGAAAATGTAGACTCGCCTGATATGCTGTTTAATCGCAGTTGGAATGAATCGTTCATGTTGAAGTATTTGAATGGAGGTTTCTTGCATGCAGTTATGAGATTTCTGTGTCGGAGTCCTTATTTATAGGCCTAATGCATCCTGTTTGTTTATTTAGGGAATGGCCAATCAAAATGAAATCATTCGATTTGGCAAGCGTTTTATCAATGTGTCAAAGGAACAAGCAACACGCTAATAAAATCCACCTACGACTTTGACTAACTGCTACATCTACATCCATTCCTGGATGAATGATTTAAAGCGAAAGAGGATTATATTCTTTTACCCTATGGCTGGCTATAACAACATATAGGCCTAACGCCTGTTTTCATACTTAATATCTGCCGGTGCTTAGATTTGTTCATGGATTAGGCGCAATACATTGTCTGAGAAACTCAGTGGTAACGGTTTGGAAGGAATAGGAGAACAACATAATGGGGGTGTTAATGTTATTGTGACATTTCAATAATTTTATTATTCCACAAAATTTAAGTAAAACAAACACCATTCAAACATCTCAACTTGTGTCGACCAGCACCTTAGGCCTTTGTGGCCAAGATGACAAAATGTAACAAGCATGGTGGTACCACTTCAATCCAGATTCACGTTTCACACGTTTTCCATAACTCACAAAAGGACACCACAGTTAGCCAAACACTTCAATTTATTCAATCACACCCTAGATTACGCCTATGTACAAATAACTGTTATTGATCACCTCCCTCATACTCTCACACACAAAATACTAAAGAAAGAAACTTTCTGTGGATAAAAATCATTTAAACTACACACCCTGACGGGATCATGAAACCAACCAGACATTCCCAGTCTCTTTAGAAATTTACTGAAGTGATTCTTGTGGTGGCATTCTTGGAGCAACACTGTAAGGTCACACTCGCAGCAGTGACTGATCAGTAGCGCTATACGCTTAGGCTACTGCATCCATTTTCTGTCCACTGGCATTACAATTGAAACTTCCTCTCCAGCTGAATCCTTGTTCAAACTTACGAATTTGCAGTTAATTCTTTGGACGGGTAAAAAAGAGGAGAAAGTCATTTCTTCATACCGTCTCCGGTATACAACAGTTGCAGGGCTGAGGTAACCAAGGTCTGAGTGAAACGGTTTGTTCCATGAGACTACAGCTAAAATATGGTTTCGTGCAATATTGTCTATCATGACTGAATGCTCTATGTAGCGTCTGACTGTGCCTGCACGATAGGACAAGTTGGGCGATGTCATCTCACCACAAGCATCGAACCATGATGCCACAATTTTACCTGATAACTGTCGGCGTGTATCATCAATCGAAGCGTAAACTACACCATCTATATCAACAGATTTAAACTGCCGCACGACACTATGAAGGCAAGTAGATGGGGAAAATTTCTCCCCATAAAGTACAGAATATAGCTGCCGTAAACACCCCAACACATCACCGTCGAGGTGAGCTAATTTACCTTTCCCAACAACTTGAACAGAAGAGAGGTCACTCCAGAACTGTTGGCATTGAGCGATTGGAAACGATGCCATCATAGCTGACCTCAAAATACAAATATCTGGAGTATTATTGATGGTGATCTTTGTCTCAGTCCACTTTTGTACCTCTGTTTCATATTTTGCGAGAAGTTGTGGTCCCTTTGTCGACTTCACTATGCCAACTTCCTCCTCTAGAGCCATTCTGCGCATCAGTTGCTTTTCAATACTTTTACCATTTGTAGGGAAATTGCCTAAAAACCCATTGTACCTCTCAAAAGCGAAAAGCCAGAAAGAGTAAACTGGTCCGAAATTCTCAACACACTCAGATATGTGGCAAGCGAAATGCATATTTGGTGTGATTTTCTTGCGACCGTAAATTGAGGCATAGTCCTTCGCAAACTTAACGAACAATCGATCTGCAAGCATTGCCTGTCGCCTGGTAATAACTGGCCTGGTTATTAACTTGCATGCTTTCACAAAAGTTTGCCAATTAACCAATTTCTCTTTGCAAATAACACCATTCAAAACCAACAACGAGTAAGTGACTGTCCAATTTTTCCATTCATCTGCTTTTATCTTTGTCCTATTCGACATTTTAACGGGTATCCTCCCCAAGTCACTGGCGGCTGCAACGCTGGCGATTTTCTTGTCGATATCTGATATTTTGGCATCAGTAAGTGTTCCGTCCTCAACCCAGTTCTTCCATACGGTTTTGGCGACGCCCTCAAACAAACAGTGCATCGGATCGATTGCTGTCATCACAATGCTGTCAAAATATTCTAGCCTCATCAATGATGTGTACCTAAAAGATATGATATGTACAAACACGTTTTATTGCAGTAAACTCTCCTCATTCAGTTACTACCATTCAACTGTGCCTGCTTTGATGAGAAATAAAGTTTATAAAGACCCATTCATTCACCTAGCACATGACGACAGTAGAATTATGTGAACGCAGACACATGGATTAAGACTAGAGATCTCACTATATCTCGAGTGGAATGTGTTAGTTGAAATCACTTCTGAATGCAGATATAGTGAAACAGAAAATCAGGTCAATCATTCACATTAACCTGGCTTGGCCCTTTCGGTAGTTTTTAGCGAAATGCTACAAAAATCAAGTGTCAGTAGATAAGCATGACCTGGCTAAAAAGTCTCAAAGGGAAACTGAGTGATAGAGATAATCTTTTCTTAAAATTTCAATTGAAAACTGAGAATTTCGCTAATTATCTGCAAGGAACCCGTGATATATATGTGTGACCCACTGTTTCTATGAACATGTTTTAATGTTCTGCGAACATGTTATACTCCGACTCGGATCTATCAGATCAAATTTCTCATTTGGGCTAGCCTATATTCAATTCATCATATGCACGTAAGCAGAAGTGTTCTTCAAGAAATTTGGAAATACTTGTATTTTTTCGTATTTGCTCGAAAAACAAGTCCAGCAAACACTCTGTCTATAGCTATGGTTACTTTTACCCACGTATAAGGGACGTGTAAGGATTTTTGAGCTCCAATAATTTTGGACAATAGACCCGCTGCCTATAGCTTTTCTAAGTGGTTGTGAAAGAGCACGCAGCTAACTCTAGTAACAACAGAACAGAGGTGACGAAGATTATTATGTGTGGACAGAATAAATATATAGACCATCCTGGTGTGATTTTGTATTTAAACCATGGAAGTATCTTTACAATATCTCCATATTTAAACTTACCGATAGCCAAGTTCAGATTCCAATCGCTTTCTCTCAGTCTTGTTTTTCGCGTTCTTTATCCTGGCTACTGCTGCTTTATGGGCAGCATAGGTTCTTTTTGGCCAAAGCTGCTTGTCGAAACCAGCATAATCCTTGTCACCAACTTGGCCTTCAAATCGGTGCTTGCACTTTGTACAGCCGTAAATAGCAGAGTGGCCAAGAAATCCGGACAGTTTTCGAGTGGCGGGCGAATCTGCTGAAGTGCAAACAAGAGCTGCTTTGATGACAGTTCCTTCGGGGCATTTCTCTGTTTTAACTTCCACACCACGACTCCATAACTCTATCAGCTGGTCGATGATGGGATCGAGATAGGTCGAAATGTCTTTTGGCTCATGGTCAAAATCCGGAATGATGGAAACCACTATAACATTTTCCCGTTTGTGACGGATCGATCGGGGCAAGTTCAAGCACAGGCGCATGAGGCTCGGTCTGTGGGGGTTTTCACGTAAAATCGGGGTTCAGTTCTATACACACTGTGTACATGTGTACACAGTCAATATATAAAAAGACCAGGTTGGAAACGCAGCCTCGACTCGCAACTTTGGGAGATGTTTTCACTTAGAAAAACGCCATGCCAACCGGTTTATTATACCTTATTGGAATCCTATCGATCTGTACTCCACTCTGGACGCCTTTTTAACACAAAAACATCAGATATAACCGAGAAAACCCTGTCTTTCAAAAAGATAAAAAGTTGTCAACCACCATGTCGGCTGAAGTATACTTTCCTACAGCCCTATGTAAGACGAACGCTGATTGGTCAATTTCCTTACCTCGCTTCCATCGTTCATTTACTGTACATTTTCCATACAAAGTGTACAAATGAAGGTATCTCGGCCCCAGGCCGCACTGGTTTTCCCGTGTTTTCGTTATGACCGTTAATGACAGATTTCGATTTGAAGAAGTTATTTTCGTTTTCGAAGTTCGCATCCGATTTTTTCCGAATATCCGACTTGAGGCGAGATGGAAAGATCAGGCGTATGTAGTTGGTAAGTACTAGAACCTGAAATGGTTATATATGTATTTTAAAATCAATTTCAACTGTAGTTTTAAAGCCTAGATGAATGCATGCCACGTAGCTCTCCTAGCAGACGACAAATCTGTAGCAGACGACACTCAGTTGTGATCACAGACAGCAAGAATGAGAGGGCCACCGGGGCAGAATGGGTGGGCCACTTTTAAAATAACGGTGGATTTGGGCCCTAGACCAGTGGTGGGCCACCGAATGAGGGGCTTTTGATGTCCCACTCTCTTAGGATAGGCCAAGCTGATTGACTCAGTCAGTGGACAGAGCGTTCATCACCATGCCCCCATGGTTTCAGAAGCCACACTGGTCACAACTGCCCCCTCTGCCCCTGGTACCAACCCCACTGTGTCTGGGAGTAGGCCTAGGCCTACATAGGCCTATCATTGATAGGCCATGCATGTAGATGATAAACACCACTCTTTATTACATATCTGTGAAGTTTATTTATTATTTTGGAAATTACTTGACATTTTTAGTCTTTCAATATTTTACATTCTACATTGTTCTCTGATCATTCGGTGATATTAGCCTTAAGGCTAAGTTATTTGTATTCAAAACTGACATCCAAAGTAAAAAAATAACAAAATAAAATAAAAGTAACAAAATAAAATTAAAATTAAAATGACAATAAAATAAAATAAAATAAAATAAGAATAAAACTCTGACAATAAGAATACAATGGTAATTGTTTCACTCGTCTGTAGGCCTAGAGGCTAAGATACCGGTAGCCTACTTAGACCTACTGTTTTTTAGACCGTTTCCCTCGACCCTTCCCCTTAGTGCTGCATTTGGGGCAGAAGTATCTTGATTTGCTTTTCTTCAAAAAGGACTCTGTACCAGTCAGATCGACGCAAGTGTAGTGGTACCACATGGTACAACCATCGCAACCTATACTTGGTGGGTCGGATTCACACTCAGATCCACACACGCCACATGGATACGCCACTGATCCTGCAGAAGATGGTGTCTGCTCCTCATCCAGACTCTTCGAATCCTTTTTCCTCTTGCTGCTGCGCTCTTGCACCTCCTTCTCCAGGTCCTGCGAATCCCTTTTCCTCTTGTTAGTGCGCTCTTCCGACAGAGCTGCAATCTTATGGCGCAGCTGGACCTTCTTCTTTGCAGGGATGGACTGTTTGATTACCTTCACGGCGTCCGTCAAACAGGTCCTGACATACCTAGTCAGTACCTCCTCATATAAGTCCAATACTAAGCAGTCGTAAACATCTTCATCGTAATCAAATGGCACATCCTTTGCCTGACACAGTTCGCACCATGAAGCGAAAAGAGTCTCGTCTTCTAATACAGCTTGCTTTGCGGCAGCATCGATATTTAATCCATATGAATCCAAGGCATTTTTTGTCAGGTATGGCAGCAGAATTTGGTGAGCTTTCAAGAAAAAATGGTATCCATCTTCACGAATGTTGAAGAGGCCCCTGGTTGGGCCCTGTTTAAAATCTATATAAACCAATGAATCTGAATCATCTGTTCCCGCGTGAGCCTCATCCTCTTGTACCCTTAACCTCTTCAAAATGTTAGACTTGATAAACTCCATATGAAATTTTGGATTTTTTGACATCCCTGGCTGAATTTTCTCCGCCACTTTCTTATGGGAATTGGCAGCCGATTGGTGGATGGCATACCCGCCTATATATCGGATCTTTGCCCGAGCCTCTGCGGACAAGGCATCGAGCGACTCCCTCGCGGTCAGCTGTGCTGCTGGCACCTGATCTGCCTTGTCATGGACACACTGCTTGTAGATCCACAGACAGAGGGATGTTCCCACTTTTCTTGGCACCACGTTTTGAATCAACTCTGCCTCGAACTCCTGTGAGGCAAGGAAGCGATGGAGGGCTTTCGTTCCCTCCACCCAGCTATTGGGTGTCCTCATGTCGCCTGATATGAGATTTTGGCACTTTCCATAAAACTTAAAACCCAATGTGGCCAGAGTGTCCTGAGGGATTGTGATGGCCTCCATATTGGTCCCCTTTATGCTCTCCACGAATTTTGAAAAGTCCAGAGGACATTGAACGATCTCAAGGTCAAGGGTTGATGGCTGCACTTGGTCTTGCACATGGGGTTCAGGTTCTGGGGTTGGCAGTTCTTCGACACCAAAATCTGTCAGGTCTGCGGTGCAGCACATCAAATTGTCTTCCACGGGTACCTGTGCTTTCGAAAATTGTCCATAAAAGTCTTGGACACAGGCTGGGTGTTGAAGGGTGGCAATATTTTTATGGTAGTTTGTTATCCTTAGACCAGCCTTGCTAACGCATCTTCCGACAGCCACGCCTAACTGCCCGGGGGCAAAAAATCCAGAACAGTCCACTTCCAGCGCCGGTATTGTCAAGCCTTGCGCTCGGTGGACAGTTAGGGCATATGCTAAGATCACTGGATACTGGTACCGCACGGCTCTTGTTTGTCCAACTCTCCTGTCATAGTAATCGAACCTTGTGCGGTTCAGATGTAAAATGTTACCATTACTGAATCTGACAACTGGGGATTCCTCCTTGATTTCATGAATCACACCTCTCGTTCCACTAGAAAACCCGTGTATGTTTCGTATGAGGATGACAGGCGCTCCTACTTTCAAGTGTAGTGTCTTCTCAGCAGGGCATTTTCCACCATTGAGGAGGGCAATCTCTCCTGAAATAAGTGAAGGTCGGTATCAAAAATGGAAAATAAATTGTCATCGCAAGGTTTACAGGGGTACAGATCGATCTTGCCCCTTGACAAGTATTTCCCGCCAATTTTACGGCACGACCATGACAGAGATGAAATGTGTACTTGCAACCATAGCAACTGCATTTTGGTCGGTTAAGAAGTATTGTGTGGCCAAAGTAGGAAATCGCCGGTGCACCCAAACAATCACGAGTGACTACGAATGTTTTCCCGCGTCATGCAGGACAAGATAAAAAGTGTTCTTAAATTATTCAAACAACCCACCTTCATCTTCAGCCTTGAACGAATATACTTCTCCTACTGTTTCGTCCAGTTTTAGCATGTTGAATAATTTAACTTCGTGCTTTGTTCCAAAAAGTTTTACTGTCTGAAAAGAAGATGGAGAACTTACCACATAACTGACCTACGCAACCCGTGCTCTTCTGTCAAAGGAATGCGGGAGCCTGGGGCACCGAAAAATAGATGGAGTTTTGCATTACCTCAATATTTTCAGGTAGAGGTCATCTCAAACTACTCATCAAGTCATGAGTATCCTGTGAAGGACTCCCGTCACACAGCTCCTGCACAGCACGCACGAGGTCAGTCTCTTTTTGACGCACAACCTGAAATCAGGGAAAACATTTCTGAATTTTATACCGAGAAATCAAGATTCAGAGCATGACCACACCCAGTTGTACTGTGTTTCATCTCTGTCAAGAACTTGTAATGCTAATCAAATATTAAGCACTCACCATTGTTAGATTCACCTTGTGTGGGAACACATTGTCAAATATTGAGGACAGGAAGCAAAAGCTGCCATCATCATCATGCAGTCTGTTTGGAACTGGGCTGAGTTGCTTGAAGTCCCCGCTCGCTATCACTTGCATTCCCCCAAACGGCCGATCATTTTCACGTAACTTTCTGCACACATATTCTGCCATCTCAAAGACACTCCTGGAGATCATTCCTATCTCATCTATGATGAGGGTATCACACGCTATCACTCTGTCCTTGATGTCTTTGGAACCTCCAGAATCATTGATCATGCCAACTATCTTTTCCTTAGGATAGCGGCCGTCTAGTAACCCAGCCCAATGATGGATGGTTGTTGCCTCCTTGAAGTTCTGTGCGGCTAGTCCGGTGGAGGTCGTAACTGCCACATTTCGTTTCCCTTGGCCCTTCAATTCGTCAGCAATTCGCCTGAAAGTATGAGAAAATGAATGAGAAAAATCAATGAATTGCTTTAAAATCTTTCTTTCATTTCAGGTTGGCTACAAGATTCGCTCCATGTACAGTCGAAGAGTCCTCCTTCAGGTTGCATGATCTGTATGATGAATACCTTAACGAGGAAAAAGCGTTCAAAGTGAGCAAAGATTCATTTGCAAGGGCCTGTTGCGAAATCTTCCCTGAGATTCGCAAAGAACGACGAGGTGCTTACAATGAGATGTGGTACTCTGGCTTGAAGAGACGGGAGGTATTCCAGGGCGTGGTGAGTTCGCCTACCCAATCGGGACCCTTTGAAAATTTCATATACATGTTACATGTACTTGTTCTTCAAATTCAGGGCATCCATATTAACCCCTTGATAAAAGCAAGTGGCCTGCCCAGCTTAAGCACCATATCCTTGGAATGACGAACACCATGACAGAGGATGGAAGTCCCGCTTGTCGGTCTACATAATGATATTCGTTTAAAGCGCCCACTCTCATTTCAGGTTGACGACCGGATTCCTGACATTTCCATTCCGGAATACTGTAACGCCTTTCGAGGGGACAGCGGGGAACTTGTGGTGGAATTCCCTTTACCTGACCACATCAACGGTGAGAGGCAGGACGTTGTCCTTAAATTCGGACCGGCCTTGAGCATTTCTGTGAGGGGTCACCTGATAGATATTAGCAAGCTTGGGATCGACGCAAGCACGTGCCTCAGCATTCGGAATTTACAAGGCCTTCTGTATCTGTGCGGGCAGTTCAAGCTCTGCCGAGGACTACCAGCTGATGAAAATGTCATAAAATCATCAAAAACAACACGAGAGGTGTGGTCAAAATCATTTGATCCAAGCCAAGAGCAGACACGCATCAGGTCTAAAACATGCCAGACTGTCCTGTCGTTCGCTTCCAAGGGGGAGACCTGCCGCAATTGTCTTAGAAACGTTGGCAGAGCACAGCTGAGAGGAATAACCCCACTTCGTGACATCACAAACACCCCTGAGGACTTCAATCCCACAATAAAGCTGGTTGAGGAGGATAACAAGGACCTTTTTCAGATGCTTCAAGATGTTATCCCCAACACAGAAAAGACCAAGAAGACCCTTCTCCTAAACCAACTGGAAAACTACCGGAAGACCGAGGCTAGTCAGCGAAGATGGGACCCAGCTGTGATCAGCATTTGTCTGGCTGAGTACTGCACTTCTAATAAAGGTAACTTTTCCTGGAGGAGGGAGGGCTGGTCTATGTTGACGACTAGGTTATATCGTAAAGATACATCATACTTTGAATTGAAGCAGCCGCTCCATTACATAACATGTTTGTCACTGTGGGAGCAATAGGAATTGCTTACTGAAAGGTGCCTGACGAAGACCCGGGTTGGTTGGAAAATTTGCAAGAATTTGGAAGTTGATATCCTGTTCATCATCATTTTGTGTGTCAAGTTTTGTGCTTTCTCTTTCTTTGGTATTTACAGGTGGGCTTTTTTATTTCCATTTCAGGTTATAGTATGTGGAAGAAACATGGGATGCTCTGCCTTCCATCGGACAGACTTCTTAGGTATTATAAGAATGTAGTGGTGCAAGAGCCAGGATTCAATACGCGGCACCTGGATTGGATGAAGAAGGAGGCTGAACGCAGGGGTGTCACTGGAGTTGGAAGGAGAGGAGGCCTTGTCATCGATGAAATGCAGATTCAAGATGACCTACAAGTAAGTTTTATTCCATTATAATCAACGTGAAGCTGTCAGGGTGGATTTTCCATAAGGCCGTCGATATATAGAGCTACAGCTTAAGAAAGCCTTCGTGCTCATGAACCCTTTGAACCCAAGCGCTTGTCTGTTAGACATTACATAAATAATTATTTACAAACAATGTTCATTTCACACTTTCAGTTTGTGAAAAGAGGCGACAGGCTGCAGCTGGTCGGAGCAGTGGACTGTGGGGCGTTAGCTGCCGACATTGACGTCATCAGATCGAACAAGAGAGCCGCCAAGCTGGCCACACATGCACTGCAGTTTATGTGGCAGGGATTCGGAGGCTTTCGTTGGCCCGTCGCATACTTTGCTGCAGACACCGCAAAGTCTTACGAGCTTTATCATCTGCTTTTGGAGGCTATCTCTCGTTTGGATGACAGGGAGTTTCTCGTCGATTACGCGCTTATGGACGGAGCGTCCACAAACCGGACCTTGTCTTCCATTCTCTTCGCTGATGTGGATCCTTTCGTAGAAGGTTATTGTGTGAAAGATGTGGTCACCGGTGGTGACATTTCGTTGCTGCAAGATATTTGCCACACGTTAAAGAAAGTGCGAAACAATGTCGAGTCATCGAAGGTAAAAAATAAAGATTCTCCCGGACGCTATCTCGTCTATGAAGGAAAACCCATCATATGGGAATATTTCACGGATTGTTTCCATTTCAATGTTCAGGGTGGCCTACGATACCACCCCAAATTGAAAAAAGAACATTTTGAATTGACTCCCGCCAATAAAATGCGCAATCACTTCGCATTCGATGTTCTGGATAGGAACATGCTCCATTTGATGGAAAGATTTCAGGCATATCTGGAAGCCACCGATACTTCTGAAAGCGCCACCAAGAAACGAAAAGTAGACCAACACATGTATACTGCCAAGCGTCCAGAGGACCTTGATTCTTGTGTATCACTTCTCAAAAGGACCAGCAAGTTAGTTGAAATCTTTACAGACAAAGAGAGGCCAGTAAAAGATGTGAACGATTCAAGGCTGAGAGACCTTGACGAGGTCGCCATGTTTTTTAAAACATGGGAAGAAAACGGTAAATCCGACATAACAATATCAGACGGAAAAAACCTCATGACCCGTGAGACTCGGGAGGATATTCTGTCATCAGTGGCAGGGTTTGCTGCCCTCTGCCGTCGTCTAATACCGAGGGGTGTTACAGTAGTGCCGGGTTACTTCAACTCGGACGTGGTGGAAAACTTCTTCTGCCAGATGAGGAGCTTCCGCAATGGGGCCAACAACAACCCCACTGTTCTGCAATACGGACCGGGGGTCAACTCCATCCTCTTGAGTGTGCAGAGCATCTCTGCTAAGAGCAATTCTGGGGGGGCAACGGCTCTCCCCTTCAACGCAACTACACCCTGCCCTTTGAACCCGCGGAAGAGGCGGTCAATCAGAATATAGGCCTGATCGGTGATGTGCAATATGGGACATGTCGAAACTAACAAAGATTTTGATTTCACCATGACTTTCCATTTTTGAGATATGAAATAAGAAACGGGTTTCTAAGGTGAAAGACATTGCTTCCTACCAGAGGACCTTTCCATTTTTGAAGTACTTTCAACACGTGGCTCACCGTGTTCACTACTTACCTAACCACTGTTGATTTTCCGGTTCCACACTGGCCACAGATTAGGACACTATGTCCAGAAACAGCAAGCTCCATCACGTGTCTCTGTTGTTCATTGAGATTCATTTCACTTGTCTTGGAGTCGTCGCCACAGAAAATTCGGAAAAATCGCATCTACCTGACTTCAATCTACACATGGAAATACCGTTTTGCTGATTACATAAGTGTTAATAGGGAGTGTGAATTTTCACAACGTGTTCGATACGCATCACCATGATCACAGCCAGTCTACCGGCACTGTCAACTTCGTCATCCTGATCATGTCATGATTCTCTCTCCGTCTCAAAGCACGTGGTCTGGGACATAATTTATTCTACCATCTGAAACATCTTGGAAAACCAGTGCAACCTCGGGCCAGGATACCTTGCTTTGTATACTTCGTATGGGAAATGTGCAGTGTGTACGATGGAAGATTAAAGATGGAAGCGAGGTAAGGAAATTGACCAATCAGCATTCGTGTTACATAGGGCTGTAGGAAAGTATACTTCAGCCGACATGGCGGTTGACAACTTTTTATATTTATGAAAGACAGGGTTTTCTCGGTTATATCTGATGTTTTTGTGTTAAAAAGGCGTCCAGAGTGGAGTACAGATCGAGAGGATTCCAATAAGGTATAATAAAGCGGTTGGCATGGCGTTTTTCAAAGTGCAAACATCGCCCAAAGTTGCGAGTCGGGCTGCTCGTTTCCGACCTGGTCTTTTTATATACACACTGTGTGTGTATATATCCCAGTGTGTAGGAGATACCCCGATTTTACGTCAAAACCCCCACAATCCGAGCCTCATGCGCCTGTGGTTCAAGTTCGCTAAATATATTATTCCGATAGAATTTTTCCGATCCTTAAAGGGTTGAAACCAATCGATGTTGAGGATAAGTCCATAAGAATGTTCCTTTTGTAAGAAGTTTTTGTTGTTGGGGCCTGGGTAATTTTCTAGGCGTTTCCATGCAGTCCCATCGTAAATGTCCGTGAAAGCATCGTTTACGGTTGTTCTGTATCGCCATTTGTTACATAATTCCTCGTAGCCCTGTCGACGAAGTTGTGATCCTATTTTGCGTGCAATATTGCACACAAAGTATGAATATTTCGGAACAAACTTCTTTCTTCCGCATTTCAAAACCTCCACTGACACAAGTTCAGTACCACACTTCCTCACAAATCTTCCGTTATGTGTTTCGTCATTGACACATGTCCTGGCGTATAGCATCCCGTTTTTCCGATAGAGAATGTCATCAAGCTTGTACAGTTTGTGGCACTTCGAACAGGGAACAAAGAAGTCTTCAGTATCTACATCCAGGTTAATTTTGAAGAAGCGATACAGTCCATACATACACTCCTTTCGCAGTGTCTTCTCACTCGTACCTATCGTTCATAGACACTGCTTACAATAGCCTGATTCCTGCCGATTTACTACTAGAGGGCGCCAGCGTAACTAACGAAATACATGAAACATTTTCTGATTGGTTCACTGTCAGCGTCCTTGACAACCGCGGCAGACTGGTCACTCGTCGTAAAGCATTTTATATGGGAATGTTGCATTATGACGTAGCACGACTAGTCTACAACAACAGCAATGGCTGCCCCCCGCCGTGTCCAGCATGCAGTGTCACTTTTCACTTTTCAGTGTTTAGCTCGTGCCTTTTTGATTTGAAACATCGCTAAAAAAGTGGATAACGGCGCTCTATGCGAGATTATTCTGTTTCATACAGATTGATCGTGTAAACAGGCCGAAGCACGGAGCAACGCCGGCGCTGTTTCCCGCGCTGTTTGGCCGCTGACTAGTGCTGCCACCATGCGGTAAATCGGCAGGAATCAGGCTATTGTAAGCAGTGTCTATGAACGATAGGTACGAGTGAGAAGACACTGCGAAAGGAGTGTATCCATACATGGAAGTGGGGAAGAGCTTGTCGTAGTGAGCAAGCAATGGGTTCATAGCCTCGTGCCCTATCTTCTGGATCCTCAATTCCTTCTCAAAGTCACTGTCAGAGATGAAGCAAAGCATTTTCCACATCAACATGACCAGCAGAATTCCTGAAACGACCTCTGTCAATCCCTTGATAGTTGTGATGGGCTCGGATATGGTCACTTCTGGCTGAACTGTTGGTGTTTCATGATAAATGGAGGACAGGTCGTCATCAGACATATGCCGTGCCCGCTGTAAAAGAATTACAGATACATGTACCAGACTAGTCTACCGTGTTCGTTCATTCATTTCAAAATATACATACAGTTGATAATCGTACATATGCGTTTGATATTTCTCCAAAAAGGGTTAGGGTACACTCTTAGCCAAAAAGGTTCTTTAGGGGTTCTTTGTGCTACACCAGAGGAACCCCCAAGGTTCTATATAGAACCTTCTGTAAAGAACCCAAACGGGTTCCATGTAGGACCTTTCTGTCACCAAAGAACCCATAAAGGTTCCGGTTAGAACCCTTTTCTGAGAGAAAGGTTCTATCTGGAACCTCTAGGGGTTCTTAAACAACCCGAGGGTTCTTAAATCAGAGGGTTCTCCTGGTGTAGCACCAAAGAACCTTTTCGGCTAAGAGTGTAGGGAGTTTATCTTCTTTGATGGGTCTCTTCAAACTGCATTATACAATGTATTTGTCCCAATAATAATGTACATAAAAGCTGAAAATTTACATCTAGGCTACTCACATCACATTCGCCATTCGCCTGAAGTCTTGCTTCATTAGCGTCAAAGTCATACACATCTGCAGGCCCTGCAAGATGAAAAGATAAACAATTATCTATTAGATAGCAAATGTCACTGACCTAATGACAGTGGAATTAATGGTATCATATCCTACATGTATACGACCGGAGGCGTGTTGAGATAGGGGATGTAGGCTTATAACAAGACTTACAATTGTGATAACATATACAAACATGTTATTATTTGAAGTGATAATTAATAGCCTGCGTGGGTGATAAAAAACACTGAATTTATTACAGAACTTGCCACATGGAGCCCCATAAAAAATATCACTATGTTGAGCCGTTACACAGTAGCCACACGTCTACAACGTTTTATCCAAGCAGTGACAACTTCTCCTACACCAGAGGCCAAATTAGACCCAAACTTCCCACCACACCATGACGGAAATTGAAGGCGAGGTGGGGAAAAGAAATAATGCACATTATCCAATATCTGTGTGGGCATAATGTTTGATGTTGCAGAACCGGAGAGCCAAGAGCTACAAGATGCGCTGCACTGTTAGAAATAACAGAAGATTTTACAGAAAATCTGTGCAGCAGAGTCCCCAGGACGGATCTGTAAAATTACAGACTTGATCTGTAAAATTACATAAATGTTAACAGAGACTTGACATGAGGCTGACCAAATTATATTTTCATACTGCTCTCAGAAGGCATCATAATGGGATGTCCAATGGAGTCCAACCAATACAGGAAAACATGAATCATACCATAAAAAATTATGTAAATTTACAGAAAGTGCTGGGGACTCTGCTGCAGGCAATTTCTGTAAAATTACTGCAAAATTACTACTGTAAAATTAATAATTTCTAACAGTGATCCATTCTGATAGAGGAAAATTTTGTCCATGGTTGTGCGAAAGCATGTCGCTAAATCTGTCTGGGCATTTTTTGTCTTTGTATATTGGAACAGATTAGTGTAAAACTACGAACCCTGATGCTTTTCGTTCAAGGGGATTTTGATTTGGGTCTTAATAATCTGCTAATTCGGAGGAATGCTTTGTAAAGTGCTTCATGCATCTCAATTTTTGAACTTTGAGGTTATAAATAACTACTAAGGCCCATATTTTCAAAGCTGTTTTATCCGAAACCTGTTTTGACAAAAATCTGTTCTATCATAAGAAGCATTTTAAATTCATATTTTAAAAAGTGCTGAGATAAAACGTTTGTTCTTAGTGAAACATTGTTTCAGCCAGCGTTTTAAATGTTAAAACGTGTTTTGCAGCACTGCCAAGGCCTGTAAGTGCTAGAATAAAACGCATTTTAGCGTTAAAACTGTTTGCAAATATGGGCCTGGTGTAAACTCTCCGAGTTAAGTCTTCCCCATCTATGAGTGTTCCACTCCTACTTGACAATAAGGGACAGACAGAGAAACATGTCGATCTGTGTGCCAGCGCATTACCAGCAATAGCGGGCCTGGCCTCTAATCCGCAGTGCGCATGCGTGAAATAGTCAATCACGAGAGTACTGGCAAAACGTATAGGACCGATTGTGAAAGTGGGATTGTTAGGGCGCGCAGGCAAAATACATCATCTGCCGGCTATTTGGCCGATAGTCTGCCTATTAAGGCATCACCAGGTGAAAATTCATGGTATTTGGATGAAATTTTTCCGTGTCCACACCTAGGTTGAAAATATGCTGTGCTAACTAAAATATCCTAATGTAAATTAGAGGAAAATCAGCGTTTGGGCCAAGTTCAAGTGCTCCCTGCTCGTTATTGGGGCTGTGTATTTTAGTTGCCGACTTCTGACATAATTATTGATACTATAGACTATAAATTCTGAAAATTTTAGCAGGATTGGGCGACTTTGACTCGTGTCCATAGGGGGGTTGAAAACATTGGGTAAACTGGGTGTTGAAAACGTAAAAAGTCAAAAGTGACATATACAAATAATTTGGGTCTGCCAAAGGAAGATGATTTAGTACTTTTCAGAAAATTTTGTCCTTTGATACGCGGAAAATATCAAAATGAAACTTTAAAACATTACAAATATACAGTAGTACTACGACTCACTGGTGGTCACGCTCGAGTGATTCCTAAACAATGGGAACAGTGGCGCATCTAACGGGAGGGTTTGCCTGTTATTGCTGGTAATGGTTTCCCAAACAATAAGGGGGACACACTGACCACAGAAACACTGGCAGATATAACACCTGAGGCTGTCGATGTGACTAAAAGAAGCCAACAGGAAGTTAGACATGCCCCTACCTGCTCTAGCTAAAACACTTTTTATGGGAGATTTAAAATACGTTTTAGCGTTAAAACCCTTTGGGAAATGTGAAAGAAAAAATGTGTGTTTTCGTCGGAGCGTTCTACAACTAAAACCAAGTTCTATAAAATACGATTTTTCCTAAAACATCTTTTTAAAATGTATTTTAGTGTTAAAACAGCTTTGAAAATGTGGGCCTAAGTATCTAGTCCTGAACGGACTGCAAAGTTTTCAGTCACATGCTGAAGGATTCATTCACGCCAGTATGGAGGTATAATATTATTAAGAATATTTAGTAATCGCTAAATGACACCAGTGATTCTATTCGAATCCAGGTAAAAAAGGCACTGGTAAAAAAGGCACCGGTAAAAAAGGCA
>NMRB01001261.1:100945-111440 GCA_002633025.1 Notospermus geniculatus
GTCTCGCCAGCAGGGGTGTAATCCCAGCAGCCCCACCCATCCCAGGTGGCGGGACAGTAGAGTTTCTCTGAAAAATTATAACGATGTATCGTCAACATTCATTGGCGATTCCCCAGCGACGGTCTAGCTCCTTGTCAACGCTCGCACACAAAGTTTGTGTGAGTGGATGAAGCGAGGTCGGCCTTATCAACCTCTGCTGTGGAAGGATGCTGTGCTATCCTGCCACCACGTTTGTCTTGTCGTTCTGACAACGGCGTTCCCAGTGTCTATTTCTTTGTATAAAAACACAAGGTTCATGAATGCAGGCCAAGTTGAAGCCTGGAGACAAGGTTGGGCCTTCGAGTAGCAGCCATCTTGGCCACCATATTGTTTTAGGCCTAACACTGCCCTCTGTCGTCTGGAATAATAAAATACGGCACCGGTAGACAATGACACACCATCACTTGGTTGATTCTTCGTTATGACCTCTTCGTAGCATTTCTCCCTCTCTGCCTCAAAGTCAGGACCATCCGTCTCATCGCGTCTGTCGATCGCCTGCGGAGTGATAGAGTGGAAAGGGGAATATAATGAACAATGATCGGGAAATTCCATAAATCGATTCCGTTTCAAACATTTTTATCCTCCCACTGCAGGGCGTTTGTCCCGCTCACCTTCGAGGATTACGACTCCGGTTATATTCTGCAGTTTTGATATTAGGGAGGTTTTGAAATCAAACGATAAGCGTCAACTTTATGACAACGTTATTTCATCATGATACTTCACATTAACCAGATTTTATATTGCATTTTCGGTACAAAAATAACGTTTCGTTAACGTTACCGTTTATCTTTTGATTTCTAAACATCCCTATTGCTCGTAAAATAGGGAGCTGCCAGCGAATGAAATGAAGGCATCTTTCTGCTATATGTGCCGATGGGGAAGACATCAGTCGAATGGCCTACCTCGCTCACTGAGTGCATCAATAATGTCACTGCTATGACCAGCAGCAAAAGAGGTTCGGTCCGTGATGTTATACACCGGAAGTGACCCATGATGATTCCTTCAAAGAAAGAGCACAGAAACTTGTCTCTGCATCCATGGCTCGCAGTCGCTTGTGTTTGGGAAAAATGCGAAATAACGATACCCATGCCGCAAAAAGGCGGTCAGCCTCCTGTACGATACAGGTCTGCGTTGAGTTCCTCCATCACACAGAAGATCAGGGCAGCCATGCCAGGAGGTCATGGCCGAAACGCCATGAAAACAAGGCAAGAATCGAAGTCCGTATGGTGGCAAACTTACCCAATATGATAGAAGAAGATAACGAGAGACAGGACACATACGACCAAACTCACGAAAATGTGAAATAAACGACAAAAAGAGGCCGTCAGGATGACACCAAGGCGTGGCTGACAGCAACTGTTTATGCCTACCTCTATCAAAAATCCGTGTCTCTCCAGCTGAAAATGCGGAATGCAACTAAACCTGATTGCCTTGATTATGATATTAAGAAGTAGGCCCCTACAACATAATCGGTCAATAGATGAAAATGACTGCAATTAACGGTATCATTTCATATTTATTCCAAGTTTAAATTACTGACGACTAAATGTCACCTTGACATATCAATCAAGGCCTACGGTCACTTCGCCCTTCGAACTTGAGCGAGAGTAGGAGTGATAGGAACACTACTTGTCAGGGAAAGATGGACTATGTAGGCATTGATTTCTTCTGTTCAAAACGTTCATGAGTGAATTCGTCGTGAGCAGAAGTCCTTTTTTGCGCATTTCAGTTCTGTTGTTGCGAGTTAGGCGGACAGGTAACTTGTCTGTTACCAACGAACCATTCCGCGTTGCACCCTCCGCAGTAATTTGGCCTGAAAGAGGCAAAACGTTGATGTGAGTGGAATTGTTTACATTTGTGAGAGGAAAGTAAGATTTGAAAGCGAATAAATATTGTCTTTAGAGCAAATTCTGTCGTAGCCCCGTCATCTTTTACTACTGTTAAATTGATAACTTCTCAAGCAAACAGCTTAAGTGCTCGTCACGACTCTCAGATCGTCGGTGAAATCACCTTCTGACGGGCGAGCGCGGCTCCAAAAGTTGGTACCACACAAACAAATTGGTGTCTCTCTGCAAGACTGGAAATCACGTGAAAATCCGCAGACAGACGCGACTCGTAGAGGAGATCTCGTTCTGAGTGTTTCTGAGTGATTATGATACAGGTTAGGTTTTTAGACACACCTGCACTCTGCATTAGGATTCGAGCAAGTGGCTCCCGAACAGGGATTTCTGAAGCAGTGCCAGAGGGGTACGCCAGGCGGACATTCTGAAACGAAGTGAGACAGAGACGAGGTAGTTCATGGAATTAGTGCCAGGGAAACGGGGTAGACCAATCGTCGCCATGTAAGTTTCACTCTGTAAGGAACGCTCAATTTACGTACGCGTTGAGGGAAGTTCTTCTTCTTCGTCTGATTCCTCAAAGGGGGAAGATTCTTCACTCCCACAATCGATCCGTTGGTCCCCGACATACCAGTATGCGTGGCATCCGCCACAGTAATTGGGACTGGAATTGAATGCGATATGTTTGAGACACGATGGGTCATATGAATAAAGACTAGAAAATGCTTTTACTTCAGATTTGTACAGCATTCCCTAGTGCATTTGTATTGCAAAATCCAAGTAAAAGCATTTACTAGTCTTTATTCATATGACCCAATGATGGCATGCCTTAAGAAAGGAGATTGGGCATCATAAATCTTCCTGAGTTTACTTACGTACCGGCAGGTAGCATTTGGATTCGAACACTTTGAACTCATGCATGGATCGAGGAAACAGTTCACCACTGGAACACCAGGCGGACATTCTGCAAAAGGAATCAATCATCGCGCGTGATGAGTTGTGAAATTGGCATTGACTGGTGCTAAAATGCAGCTTCAGCGGTCTTTTGCCTATTGCCACCGAGCCAGAATGCCGACGGGAGTAAAATCCGAGACCCCCTGAGAAGTTCAAGATTCACTGACCACACCTCTCAGAGACGGGATCGGAGGAGCAAGGACTAGACTCATCACAAGGGTAGCCTACTGACCATTTTCATCCTGACTAGTCGGAGCTGGTGCGCGGTCCTCCCTCTTGATGCAACTCACTTGCTCGTCTCCAATAAACCAGTCAGTGTTGCAACCGCCGCAGTAATTAGGTCTGAACAGAAAGAAGAAAGCCGAGTTGTGGGCATGCTGCCGCTAAAGTGTGGTGACAAACAGCTGTCGTTCAAAATATGTGCGGCGACAAGGCCCGCAATGGCAAGGGACTCACCTGCACACGGCTCCCGCCGGGTTCGAGCAAGTGACCAACATGCAAGGGTCGGCGAAACAGTTGACAACCGGGATTCCACCAGGACATTCTAAAATAAGAGTAAGAGTCGTGTTTTAGAACGTAGAACAATAGATTTAAGGTGGACCTTTTAAGGAATGTTCTAAAATACGGCCCTAAAGCCTGCCGCATGCACTGGAGCTATCTGCTGAGCAGAAAGTCTCGAATGACTTTTTGCTCGCGTGTGCGCGTAATTTCGGTGAGTTTTTTTGCCTCGCGAGGCAGAAAGCTCGCGTGTGCGCGTATTTTTCGGTGAGCTATCTGCTGAGCAAACGGTCTCGAATGAATTTTTGCTCAGCAGATAGCTCCCGTGTGCGGCAGGCTTTAAGCTACGTTTAGCTGACACGCGGAATGCGGATTGCGGAAGCGGAAAATGCAGTGCATTTTCGCATAGGGCCTACAACATATCGCTTCCGCCGGGGATTCCGCGTCCCTATACCGCATTCCGGATGCTGGTAGTTATTTGAGTTGTCGATGTGTTCTCGCTTTTGACAAACCCTAGAATGCGAAGAAGGGGCGGAACGTCCCAATGCGGTGATAGAGTTTGGGTCCGCTCGGATCGGACCAGCGGGTTCAAACCAAACTAATCCGTTTTCAAGAGGGACAGAATTTGGTTTTAGGCAAATACCACGGAACAAGTGAGTGCACAGTTCCGGGGGTTCAACTTACGAGTCGGATACGTATATGAGTGTTCTTCATCTGGCAATGGATTACAATTTGCTGAAGAATAAAAACTGAAGTCAGGTCTCTACCATTTTGTAGTCGGGGGCGAGTTTCTCCACGGGGTTATCCAGAATGAGATGCGAGGTCTTGCAGCTTTCCACACGGAGAAAAATGTTCATCATCTACAACAGTAGGCCTGCCAGTGTGCCCCTGTCATTGAGGGATTGAACCAGACCGGGAGCCAGACCTGACAAAATAGTTGACACATGGACAGACCTGTCAATCTGCTTTCCAAACATTCGCGGAGTACCAAATGACAGCGACACCATGAACGACGCTGCTACGACTTTGTGGTACTGAAAACAGAGTGTGTGGTACCCACTTACCGGTGAAAAGGCACACTGAAAATGTGAGGAAATGAACGAAAATGGTGTTTTGTGTCTTCATTCTGCTCTAGTTGCTCCGTGTACGACCCTTTGCCAAGCTTTGGTCAGTAACCTCCTAGTCTCAGTGGTTGCGTCGCAGAATGTGTCGGCCTTTATTTGATCTGTCACTTGGTTGTATATGCAGATGAGTTGTGCTTTATCAGTCTCCTGATACAGTGCCTTTATCATTGATATCAATCATGCCAATATTGAGGACATCAGACATAATCACTACGAACTGCGATAATTTTGCCCCAATTAAATCGTAGGCCTATTCTTTTTCCTATAGGGAGGTTTAGAAATCAAAGGACAAACCAACGTAAACTTTACGACGGCGTTATTTTTCGTACTACACATTAACAAGATTTTATATAGAATTTTCGGTACAAAAATAACGTCGCCGTTAACGTTTATGTTTATCATTTGATTTCTTAACCTCCCTAATGTCACACTTGGGTAGTCCTGTGTGAATACCAGACCTCGGTATCAAATCTCCCGACTTGATTCAGCTGTGCTCACGGAAAAAGTTTGCGATGTTTACCATCGGGGCATCCGTCACGAATGTCTGATATCAGCCAACTATATCTACATGTAGGCCTAATGGCTGATGACCTGGTGCATCCTGGGCGGTAACAGAAGACAAGCCTTGAGCGGGGTTCACTGGCGCACGCATCCAGTCCATTTGATCTATTTTTTATGGACTTATGGACACCTCAGGAGACTGAAATTGTTTCCAAATCCAACTGTCGCCAAAGCAATGAAGGAGGGGGGAGGCCGATACATCCGTCCGTATGCGAAGTAGGTTATATGAATTTGATCCATGATATGCAGAAATTATTGAAGAACACTAACAGAAAATATGAAATATTGTTTTTTATAATCCATTATGTACAAGTGGAAGACATGATCATAACAACTGGGTGACAATCGTATGTACAAGCTATAAAATCTGTTTACATCATGAAAACCAAAAGAATGACTTCTTGTCCATTATATCTTTAAAGTTGCTAAGGAATATCCAAAATAATTTGTCATGAAACAAACTCGACTGTACAGGTTCCAGTAGATAAAACGTCGAGACTTACTGCATTCCTCTGCATTAACAGTTTCATTTATAACAATAATTTGGCACTGCTCCAAACATGCAGTTCAAAGAATGAAGCATCATGACTTATGGTTGTAGTGGAATCTCTCTTAGCAGATGCCTCCCTGTTGAGGGGATACCTCCTGTTGTGGGGATACCTCCCCATTGAGGGGATACCTCCTGTTGAGGGGACACCTCCTTGTTGAGGGGAGCCTTTTCAAGGTTTGATGTTGTACAAATAAACCAAGTGGTCCTTCTAATCTGACATAATCAGACAGTAACAATCCACAAGTTATTCCCTGTCATGCTTTGATGTCGACCATGCCATACAAACGTTGGCATCACCTGGATCAGTCCTGAGTTATTGTGAAGTCGGACATATCTGTAGATCCTTCAAATTTTAGGGTCTGAAAAGGAATGAGAGTGGCATCATAATTACAGAAACTGCAAGTACACAGTGGTTCCCCAGCGGACACCTCTGCCACTCACTAACAGGACATTTCCATTTATTTTGACCTCTAAAATCAACTTTGCAGACCGGACTGATGACATATGTAACAGCCTTGTTTGTGCGTACCTTTTCATTTGCTAAATGCAAAATGCAAACAAAACAGATTGATGTACTGAGGTTCTTGGCCATGTTCTTGGAGACCAAACCCGGTATTTTTTCAATCACCTCACTGAATGAGCGAGTCCCATTCACCACATCAGGTGGTGCTTGCTGGTTAGCGGGTTCATTTTCCTGAAACATATCAAATCTTGAAAATTATGGATACCTACACTAGTAGTACCCTGTATTATGAAACTTTGTGCCTCGTAAGGCCAAGAAAGGTCGAACTACCAAATCTAAAATTGGCATGGAAATTCGATTATTACTCCTAAGTCACATTTTGGATACGTAAAGCGTCAGCAAAGTGTGATGTGGGCTGTTCCTTGTCATAGGGTATGGTATGCTAAAAAGTACCCCGAGTATGGGACACCCACAAAACGACAGGTTCGGCAGTTGAGTGTTAGAGGAGAACTATGAAGAAGAAATTTCTAGTTTCCAGCAATGGAAATTTTGTCCCAAACAGCAAATCTAGAAATTTCTTCAAATAGTTAAAAAAGATAGTAATAATGTAGATTGTTCATACCCCACTGACCTTGTCTTGATCCCCACTTTTCACCAACATTGACCACATGGCACTTTTTAACCGTTTCACGTCCATTTTCTTGGCCGTCCTGGCATAGGCAATGTCAATTTTAGCAACCTGAAGAAACGGAGAAGCTGGCATTTAATCCTAAAACTGTAACGTGTGAAAAAGAAAGGTGCAGGAACTGGATGAAATATGTTGCGTACATTTCATCTGGGTAGCAAACACTGACTGTCAACTGACGAGTCCACAGATCTGTAAAACTCTTGCACGATTCATTATTTAAATACAGCATTATTAGCTCCACCAAACTTGGGCATGTCAGTGTTGACATCAGTTGCCTTTACTTACTTTTTTTGGTTGGGCTATGAGATTATCTCCCAGCAGTGTCTGATTGCCACTCATGTCCTCCGGCAGCTCTGATGCATTGGCTGTTAAATCTTGGAATGCAGTCTGATCGCATTCACTGCCTCCTTGTGTAAAATCAAATTCGGCACCATCGTCGTCGTCGTCACCACCCTAGGAAAAAGAGGTACCGGTAAAAATCTAGAATCTATCTCAACCAACTTTTCTGAATCGGCACTGGTGATGAGATTCAGTAGGCCTACAGCAGTTAGAAACAGAACCAAACTCATTGGCGAACTTAACACTTACCTCTGCAGTGGCAGGACAGAAGTTTTCTCGATCATTCTGGTTGTCATAGTCATAGTTTTCAACTCCTTCATCAACATCTTCGGTGGCAGCCTTTGACCGATGAATCTGTAGAGAAATATCCAAGGTTGTAATTATAACAGTTCTTAGACTGGCAAGAAGTCATAACAATCATTACTGGGGGCTTGACTGAATAAGACTTTTCATTTTATCCTGCAGTCCACAGGGACTGTACATGGTTGGGAAACTTTGGGGCACACATCCTCAGTTGTCAATGAATACAGTACCTTTATCTTTGGTTTGGCAAACAACTTGACCAATTTCTCTGCAGGGTAATGTATGTCCTCTGGTAGCGTTATCGACGATCTCGTGTAACGCTTCAGTGTTGTTTTTGAGACGATAGTGGATGCTTTTGACTGCTTGAAAAACTTCGTCATTTCTGGTTGTGAGTCGTAATCAATCTTGAATGGTGGCTTTCTCTTTCTCGATTTTTCAGCAGTTTTCTCCCCAGATGTACCAGGTGCCATTGGATCTAGAAACAAAACCAACATGAGCTAAACAACCTCCTTTGCTCTACCTTACTGTAGTTATCCTTCCCTCTCTAGTATCACATGGAATAACGGGTCTGACTGGGGATCGAACCCAGAACCTCAGCACTTAGAGGTGCTGGTGTTCTCCTTCACCACTCTGACAGCCCTTATTGTGGTAGTGGGACATTTCTCGACCTTGATATTAGAATACCCAAGACACATGGACTTATATGCCACATAAAATTTCTCCCACAAACCTTTGGCTAATGCTCCCTTGACTTTCCAGTGAGATGGTCCAGCCCATGTGCTCAATAATGACGTGTCGAAATAGGAATAATCGCTCGCCTGGGTTGATAGAACTTGCATAAGTTCACCAACTGTGCCATCTCTGCAAAGAGACAGAATGACATGTGAAAGAGAGACATCTCAAAATCAGTGATAATGATATGAAAGTGCTGAAGTTACTCCAAGTAATTACATGTATTTACCTTATCAGAGGGATAACACACAAGAACAACTGGTATGCTTACTTGATACTGTCCATGACGTCACTGACAAGACGTGCCTCAGACCCGTCACCAATAACTACAGACTCGCCAGCCACAGACCTCGTCTCACTGTAGGTAGAAGCTAAAAGAAAAGAAAGGTTATTACTTTTAACGAAATTGTGACTCAGGCAGAGAGAGGGTTCACATGGTCTCTCAGAGGGTATAATATTAACAGACTCTGGAGGAACATGTGATATCGTTTTTTTGAATCTCCAGGCTTCATTGGATACTACATCTTACCTGCATCATCGTCATTATCATCATCTGGAGCACCAGGAAAAAAATCGTCCATGTCAGCATCACCGGCAATAGCAGGAGTTGGATCCATTGACATACCAGGCACCGGCTCAATCTCTGCATTTATGTCAAATGCATGTTTATCTTTACTTATACTCTGTCTTTTTAACATTGAACTTAATGTGTCCTGGAAAAGGAATATTCAGAAGATGACCTCAGACTGGATGGCAGAAAAGGCATCAGGGGATTCAGAGTTACAATCCTAATTGGTAAAGCAACCTGTATTACTGATTAGAAAATCGCCCTGATTTGTTTGTTTAGAGAAACTTAGTTACTTACATCACTTGTTTTGTCCCAATTTGAAAAAGTGAAATCTGAGAACTGTGGACAGATCTCAATATCCTGTGAACTGGCAGCTTGTAGGACCCCTGAAGTTGAGAATATATATGTGGAGTAACATGCTTAAAGAAAGAAAATGACATCATTACAACAGGAGTAGATGAAAAGGAACTAAGGCAAAATGGTCTGTAACCAACACGTGACAGATTGACAAAGCAATTGACAAATCTGTCATACCGATGATCTGTATTACCTTGAAATCCTTTCACGCTGCAAACCTTCTGTTCCTCAAGTGAAGCTCGTCTATCTGCCATGAAGCCAGTCACTACCGCCTCCGAGTCAAGTGTAAGCTGAGATGAGTTGTCCAAACAACACAGATGGTTCAACAATAAACCACTCGTCCCACCTTCATCGAATGATGCGGACGTCTTCTGGAACAACGGGTCCACTTCGAACTCAAGGTTGAAGTTATTGACGGTGATGTTTTTTAGGTTTGTCTCCACAGTCTTGCCAGTCTGAAAGATGAGAATCATTGTGTTGGTAAACTGAATGATGCATGCAACAAGGCTAAAACAACCAAACTTCTTGTCACAGTTACAATATTTTCCAGTTGGCCGCAGGATTTTGCATAGGTACATGTAAATCAATGATTTGCCCACAAATCTTGATTTACAACATCAGCGACATGACAGTACCGGCACTGAACCTAATCACAGACATGGGGTGTCAGAGTGGTGCAGTGTAAACACTGGAGTCAGTCACCACTGGAGTTACAGGTTTGATCCCTGGTCAGACCCATTCTTCTTGTGATATAGTAACTCTCTTGACTTTGGCACAGCTGGCTCTGGATGCCCTAAGTGGCACTCGACTCTCATTTTAATGTTAACTTCCCCAGTTTCTTCATATTTTCAGTTGTTGATATCACAAAGACTCAAATAACAACCAATAATGCATCAGCAAAAAAACATACCCGTCGCTTCCTCTTCTTCTTCTTGTCTCCTGCTTCACTCATCTCTTCATCAACAAATGCTGCCTCCTCCTCATGCTGATGGTCACCTGCAATTATTCAACGGTTACTTGATACACATTGAAGAACAGTCAGAAATCAGGTACACAGCAAACATACAGGCAGGCGATTGTAGGTCATACCTTGGAGGAATTATACTGACAGGAGGAACAGCGAGCTCACTTCAAAGGTTTCATCATCGCCACCGCCGATCCCTATTTGTATGGGCTTTAACGAGGTGTTAATTACTATTAACAAACACACCGCATGAGTGATTCCACGGCTTCGGAATTTCCGATAAAGATTGGGGGAGACAAGCTTCTCAGAGAGTTCTCATCTGACCTCAGTAAATTCCATGCCGACAGAGATTTATTGTCCGTCAGATGAATAAAATTACATTTAGTCAAATATAGCAACGGAAAACATCCACATTTCCAGCACATAATCTCTCGCGGACAAAAGTCCCGCTGAACACGTGGACGCTACCCACCCCTACTAAAAATCGACGCGCCCACACACAGCGCTCGTAGCGGCA
>NMRB01001261.1:112708-162393 GCA_002633025.1 Notospermus geniculatus
GTCTCGCCAGCAGGGGTGTAATCCCAGCAGCCCCACCCATCCCAGGTGGCGGGACAGTAGAGTTTCTCTGAAAAATTATAACGATGTATCGTCAACATTCATTGGCGATTCCCCAGCGACGGTCTAGCTCCTTGTCAACGCTCGCACACAAAGTTTGTGTGAGTGGATGAAGCGAGGTCGGCCTTATCAACCTCTGCTGTGGAAGGATGCTGTGCTATCCTGCCACCACGTTTGTCTTGTCGTTCTGACAACGGCGTTCCCAGTGTCTATTTCTTTGTATAAAAACACAAGGTTCATGAATGCAGGCCAAGTTGAAGCCTGGAGACAAGGTTGGGCCTTCGAGTAGCAGCCATCTTGGCCACCATATTGTTTTAGGCCTAACACTGCCCTCTGTCGTCTGGAATAATAAAATACGGCACCGGTAGACAATGACACACCATCACTTGGTTGATTCTTCGTTATGACCTCTTCGTAGCATTTCTCCCTCTCTGCCTCAAAGTCAGGACCATCCGTCTCATCGCGTCTGTCGATCGCCTGCGGAGTGATAGAGTGGAAAGGGGAATATAATGAACAATGATCGGGAAATTCCATAAATCGATTCCGTTTCAAACATCTTTATCCTCCCACTGCAGGGCGTTTGTCCCGCTCACCTTCGAGGATTACGACTCCGGTTATATTCTGCAGTTTTGATATTAGGGAGGTTTTGAAATCAAACGATAAGCGTCAACTTTATGACAACGTTATTTCATACTTCACATTAACCAGATTTTATATTGCATTTTCGGTACAAAAATAACGTTTCGTTACCGTTACCGTTTATCTTTTGATTTCTAAACCTCCCTATTGTTGGTAAAATAAGGACCTCCCAGCGAATGAAATGAAGGCATCTTTCTGCTATTTATGCTGATGGGGAAGACATAAAATGGCCTACCTCGCTCACTGAGTGCATCAATAATGTCACTGCTATGACCAGCAGCAAAAGAGGTTCGGTCCGTGATGTTATACAACGGAAGTGACCCATGATGATTTCTTCAAAGAATTAATGGAAGAACACAAAGGACAAAACTCATGAAAATGTCAAAAAAACGACGAGAGGCCGTCAAGATGACAAGGCAAAACTGACAGCAAAAATCCGTGTCTCTCCAGCTAAAATTGTGGAATGCAACTAAACCTCATTACCTTGATTATGATATTGTGAAGTAGGCCCCTACAACATAATCGGCCAATAGATGAAAATGACTGCAATTAACGGTATCATTTCATATTTATTCCAAGTTTAAATTACTGACGACTAAATGTCACCTTGACATATCAAGGCCTACGGTCACTTCGCCCTTCGAACTTGAGCGAGAGTAGGAGTGATAGGAACACTACTGTCAGGGAAAGATGGACTATGTAGGCATTGATCTCTTCTGTTCAAAACGTTCATGAGTGAATTCGTCGTGAGCAGAAGTCCTTTTTTGCGCATTTCAGTTCTGTTGTTGCGAGTTAGGCGGACAGGTAACTTGTCTGTTACCAACGAACCATTCCGCGTTGCACCCTCCGCAGTAATTTGGCCTGAAAGAGGCAAAACGTTGATGTGAGTGGAATTGTTTACATTTGTGAGAGGAAAGTAAGATTTGAAAGCGAATAAATATTGTCTTTAGAGCAAATTCTGTCGTAGCTCCGTCATCTTTTACTACTGTTAAATTGATAACTTCTCAGGCAAACAGCTTAAGTGCTCGTCACGACTCTCAGATCGTCGGTGAAATCACCTTCTGACGGGCGAGCGCGGCTCCAAAAGTTGGTACCACACAAACAAATTGGTGTCTCTCTGCAAGACTGGAAATCACTTGAAAATCCGCAGACAGACGCGACTCGTAGAGGAGTTCTCGTTCCGAGTGTTTCTGATTGATTATGATACAGGTTAGGTTTTTAGACACACCTGCACTCTGCATTAGGAATCGAGCAAGTGGCTCCCGAACAGGGATTTCTGAAGCAGTGCCAGAGGGGTACGCCAGGCGGACATTCTGAAACGAAGTGAGACAGAGACGAGGTAGTTCATGGAATTGCCAGGGAAATGGGGTAGACCAATCGTCGCCATGTAAGTTTCACTCAGCAAGAGACTCTCACAGTTTACGTACGCGTTGAGGGAAGTTCTTCTTCTTCATCTGATTCTTCAAAGGGGGAAGATTCTTCACTCCCACAATCGATCCGCTGGTCCCCGACATACCAGTGTGCGTTACATCCGCCACAGTAATTGGGACTGGAATTGAATGCGATGCGTTTGAGACACTTTTATGATGGCATGCCTTAAGAAAGGAGATTCGGCAACATAAACCTTCCTGAGTTTACGTACCGGCAGGTAGCATTTGGATTCGAACACTTTGAACTCGTGCATGGATCGAGGAAACAGTTCACCATTGGAACACCAGGCGGACATTCTGCAAAAGGAATCAATCATCAGATTTGGAATGCGACTGTAGGCGTGATGAGTTGTGAAATTGGCATTGACTGGTGCTAAAATGCAGCTTCAGTGGTCTTTTTCTACTGAGTCAGGATGCCGATACGCGAGTAAAATCCGTTGTAGGCGAGAAGCCCTGAGGAGAAGTTCAAGATTCACCACACCACTCGTCAATCTACTGACCATTTTCATCCTGACTCGTCGGAGTTGGTAGATCTGCGGGGTCCGCCGTCTTGATGCAACTCACTTGCTCGTCTCCAACAAACCAGTCAGTATTGCAACCGCCGCAGTAATTAGGTCTGAACAGAAAGAAGAAAGTCTCTTAGTTGTGGGCATGTTGCCGCTAAAGTGCACTGTTAGAAATTATTAAATTTACAGTAGTAATTCTGCAGTAATTTTACAGAAATTCCCTGCAGCAGAGTCCCCAGCACTTTCTGTAAATTTACATAATTTTTTAATGGCATGATTCATGTTTTCCTGTATTGGTTGGACTCCATTGGACATCCCATAATGATGCCTTCTGAGGGCAGTATGAAAATATAATTTGGTCAGCCTCCAGTCAAATCTCTGTTGACATTTATTTAAGTTTGTAATTTTACAGATCAGGCCCCTGTTTCATAAAGTGACTTTAAGCTAATGGGACCTTTGACCAAATGGAAAATGCATTGAAGTTAATGGTACCATTAGCTTAAAGTCACTTTATGAAACAGGCCCCAGGTCTGTAAATTTACAGAACCGTCCTGGGGACTCTGCTGCACAGATTTTCTGTAAAATCTTCTGTTATTTCTAACAGTGTGTGGGGACAAACAATTGTCGTTCAAAATGTGTGCGGCGACAAGGCCCGCAATGGGAATGGCAAGGGACTCACCTGCACACGGCTTCCGCCGGATTCGAGCAAGTGACCAACATGCAAGGGTCGGCGAAACAGTTGACAACCGGGATTCCACCAGGACACTCTAAAAATAAGAGTAAGGCCTGCCGCACACTGGAGCTACCTTTTTGCTCAGCAGATAGCTCGCGTGTGCGCGTAATTTCGGTGAGTTTTTTGCCTCGCGAGGCAGAAAGCTCGCGTGCGCGCGTATTTTTCGGTGAGCTAATCTGCTGAGCAAACGGTCTCGAATAACTTTTTGCTCAGCATATAGCTCCC
Organism: Notospermus geniculatus; assembly: GCA_002633025.1. NCBI lineage: Eukaryota > Metazoa > Nemertea > Pilidiophora > Heteronemertea > Lineidae > Notospermus > Notospermus geniculatus. Next base: position 116,299 of record NMRB01001261.1, read on the forward strand.
GTTTGCGGCGAAGAATACGCGCACACGCGAGCTTTCTGCCTCACGAGGCAAAAAACTCACCGAAATTACGCGCACACGCGAGCTATCTGCTGAGTAAACGGTCTCGAATGAATTTTTGCTCAGCAGATAGCTCCAGTGTGCGGCAGGCTTTAGCTACGTTTAGCTGACACGCGGAACGCGGAAGCGGAAAATGCAATGCGTCCGCGTCCCTATACCGCATTCCCGATGTCCGGGAAACGCAGCTTAAGAGTTTTTTGAGTCGTCGATGTGACCCTAGAATGCGAAGAAGGGGCGGAACGTCCCAATGCGGTGATAGAGTTGGGTCCACTCGGATCGGACCAGCGGGTTCGAACTCAACTAATCGTTTTCAAGAGGGACAGAATTTGGTTTTATAGGCAAATACCACTGAACAAGTGAGTGCACAGTTCCGGGGGTTCAACTTACGAGTCGGATACGTATATGAGTGTTCTTCATCTGGCAATGGATTACAATTTGCTGAAGAATAAAAACTGAAGTCAGGTCTCTACCATTTTGTAGTCGGGGGCGAGTTTCTCCACGGGCCGGTCATCCAGAATGAGATATGCGATCTTGCAGCTCTCCACACACGGAGAAAAATGTTCATCATCTACAACTATAGGCCTGCCAGTGTGCCCCTGTCATTAAGGGATTGAACCAGACTGGGAGCCACACCTGACAAAATAGGTGACACATGGACAGACCTGTCAATCTACTTTCCAAACATTCGGGGAGTACCAAATGACAACGACACTGAACGACGCTGCTACGACTTTGGGGTACTGAAAACAGAGTGTGTAGTACCCACTTACCGGTGAAAAGGCACACTGAAAATGTGAGGAAATGAACGAAAATGGTGTTTTGTGTCTTCATTCTGCTCTAGTTGCTCCGTATACGACCCTTTGCCACGCTTTGTTCAGTAACCTCCTGCTCTCAGTGGTTGCGTCGCAGAATGTGTTGGCCTTTGATCTGTCGCTTGGTTGTGTACAGATGCGTTGTGCTTTATCAGTCTCCTGTTACAGTGCCTTTATCAATCATGCCATATTGAGGACATCAGACATAATCACTACAAACTGCGATAATTTTGCCCCAATTAAATCGTATTCTTTTCCTAATAGGGAGGTTTAGAAATCAAAGGACAAACGTAAACTTTACGACAGCGTTATTTTTCGTACTCCACATTAACAATATTTTATATAGAATTTTCGGTACAAAAATAACGTCGCCGTTAACGTTTACGTTTATCATTTGATTTCTTAACCTCCCTAATGTCACACTTGGGTAGTCCTGTGTGAATACAGGACCTCGGTATCAAATCTCCCGACTTGATTCAGCTGTGCTCACGGAAAAAGTTTGCGGTGTTTACCATCGAGGCATCCGTCACGAATGTCTGATATCAGCCAACTATATCTACATGTAGGCCTAATACAAAAGTCCATTTGATCTATTTTTTATGGACCTTAATCGGACAAAATCCGTGTGCCAGATGTCTGTAATACATGTATTGGTTATCCCATCTGAGATTGCTTCTCAAAACACTCCAAGAGGGACAACTCAGGAGACTGAAACTGTTTCCAAATCCAACTGTCGCCAAAGCAATGAAGGAGGGGGGAGGCCGATACATCCCGTCCGTAAGCGAAGTAGGTTATATGAATTTGATCAGTGATATGCAGAAACTATTGAAGAACACTAACAGAAAATATGAAACATTGGTTTTTATAATCCATTATGTACAAGTGGAAGACATGATCATAACAACTGGGTGACAACCGTATGTACAAGCTATAAAATCTGTTTACATCATGAAAACCAAAAGAATGACTTCTTGTCCATTATATCTTTAAAGTTGCTAAGGAATATCGAAAATCATTTGTCATGAAACAAACTCGACTGTACAGGTTCCAGTAGATAAAACGTCGAGAATTACTGCATTCCTCTGCATTAACAGTTTCATTTTTAACAATAATTTGGCACTGCTCCATACATGTAGTTCAAAGAATGAAGCATCATGACTTATGGTTGTAGTGGAATATCTCTTAGCAGATGCCTCCCTGTTGAGGGGATACCTCCTGTTGAGGGGATACGTCCCCATTGAGGGGATACTCCCTGTGGAGGGGATACCTCCTGTTGAGGGGAGCCTTTTCAAGGTCTGATGTCGTAAAAATAAACCAAGTGGTCCTTCTAATCTGACATAATCAGACAGTAACAATCCAAAAGTAATTCCTTGTTACTTTTTTGATGTCAACCCTGCCATACAAACATTGGCATCACCTGGATCAGTCCTGAGTTATTGTGAAGTCGGACATATCTGTAGATCCTTCAAATTTTAGGGTCTGAAAAGGAATGACAGTGACATTGTAATTACAGAAACTGCAAGTACATGAGATAAATACACAGTGCTTCCCCAGCGGGCATCTCTGCCACTCATTAACAGGTCATTTCCATTTATTTTGACCTCTAAAATCACCTTTGCAGACTGGGCTGATGACACATATAATGGCCTTGTTTGTACATGTACGTACCTTTTCATTTGCTAAATGCAAAATGCAAACAAAACAGATTGATGTACTGAGGTTCTTGGCCATGTTCTTGGAGACCAAACCCGGTATTTTTTCAATCACTTCACTGAATAAGCGAGTCCCATTCACCACATCAGGCGGCGCTTGCTGGTTAGCAGGTTCATTTTCCTGAAACATATCATATCTTGAAAATTATGGATACCTACACTAGTAGTACGCTGTATTATGAAACTTTGTGCCTCGTAAGGCCAAGAAAGGTCGAACTACCAAATCTAAAATTGGCATGGAAATTCGATCAGTCCTAAGTCACATTTTTGATCAGAAAAGCATCAGCAAAGTGTGGTGTGGGCTGTTCCTTGTCATATGGTATGGTATGCCAAAAAGTACCCTGAGTATGACAGGCCCACAAAATGACAGGTTTGGTAGTTGAATGTTAGAGGAGAACTATGAAGAAGAAATTTCTAGTTTCCAGCAATGGAATTTTTGTCCCAAACAGCAAATCTAGTAATTTCTTCAAATAGTTAAAAAAAGATAGTAATAATGTAGATTGTTCATACCCCACTGACCTTGTCTTGATCCCCACTTTTCACCAACATTGACCACATGGCACTTTTTAACCGTTTCACGTCCATTTTCTTGGCCGTCCTGGCATAGGCAATGTCAATTTTAGCAACCTGAAGAAACGGGAGAAGTTGGCATTTAATCCTAAAACTGTAACGTGTGAAAAAGAAAGGCGCAGGAACTGGATGAAATATGTTGCATACATTTCATCTGGGTAGCAAACACTGACTGTCAACTGACGAGTCCACAGATCTGTAAAATTCTCGCACGATTCATTATTTAAATACAGCATTATTAGCTCCGCCAAACTTGGGCATGTCAGTGTTGACATCGGTTGCCATGTTCCTTTACCGGTACTTACTTTTTTTGGTTGGGCTATGAGATTATCTCCCAGCAGTGTCTGATTGCCACTCATGTCCTCCGGCAGCTCTGATGCATTGGCTGTTAAATCTTGGAATGCGGTCTGATCGCATTCACTGCCTCCTTGTGTAAAATCAAATTCGGCACCATCGTCGTCGTCGTCACCACCCTAGACAAAAGAGGTACGGGTAAAAATCTAGAATCAACCTCAACCAACTTTTCTGAATCAGCAGTGGTGATGAGATTCAGTACAGCAGTTAGAAATACATGTAGAACCAAACTCATTGGCGAACTTAACACTTGCCTCTGCGGTGGCAGGACAGAAGTTTTCTCGATCATTCTGGTTGTCATAGTCATAGTTTTCAACTCCTTCATCAACATCTTCGGTGGCAGCCTTTGACCGATGAATCTGTAGAGAAATATCCAAGGTTGTAATTACATGTATAACAGTTCTTAGACTGGCAAGAAGTCATAACAATCATTATTGGGGGCTTGACTGAATAAGACTTGTTATTTTATCCTGCAACCCACAGGGACTGTACATGGTGGGTAACTTTGGGGCACACATCCTCAGTTGTCAATGAATACAATACCTTTATCTTTGGTTTGGCGAACAACTTGACCAATTTCTCTGCAGGGTAATGTATGTCCTCTGGTAGCGTTATCGACGATCGCGTGTAACGCTTCAGTGTTGTTTTTGAGACGATAGTGGACGCTTTTGACTGCTTGAAAAACTTCGTCATTTCTGGTTGCGAGTCGTAATCAATCTTGAATGGTGGCTTTCTCTTTCTCGATTTTTCAGCAGTTTTCTCCCCAGATGTACCAGGTGCCATTGGATCTATAAACAAAACCAACATGAGCTAAACAACCTCCTTTGCTCGACCTTACTGTAGTTATCCTTCCTTCTCTAGTATCACATGGAATAATGGGTCCGTTTAGGAATCGAACCCACAACCTCAGCACTTAGAGGTGCTGGTGTTCTCCTTCACCACTCTGACAGCGCTTATTGGTGGTGGGACATTTCTCTACCAGTACCTTGATATAGAATACCCAAGACACACGGAATTATATGCCGCATAAAAATTTCTCCCACAAACCTTTGGCTAATGCTCCCTTGACTTTCCAGTGAGATGGTCCAGCCCATGTGCTCAATAATGACGTGTCGAAATAGGAATAATCGCTCGCCTGGGTTGATAGAACTTGCATAAGTTCACCAACTGTGCCATCTCTGCAAAGAGACAGAATGACGGGTGAGAGAGAGACATCTCAAAATCAGTGATACTGATATGAAAATGCTGAAGTTACTCCAAGTAATTATTTACCTTATCAGAGGCATAACACACAAGAACAACTGGTATGCTTACTTGATACTGTCCATGACGTCACTGACAAGACGTGCCTCAGACCCGTCACCGATAACTACAGACTCGCCAGCCACAGACCTCGTCTCACTGTAGGTAGAAGCTAAAAGAAAGGTTATTATTTTTAACAAAGTTGTGAATGGCAGAGAGAGGGCTCACATGGTCTCTCAGAGGATATAATAAATATACACAGACTCTGGAGGAACACGTGATATCGTTTTTGGAATCTCCAGGCTTCATTGGATACTACATCTTACCTGCATCATCGTCATCATCATCTGGAGCACCAGGAAAAAAATCGTCCATGTCAGCATCACCGGCAATAGCAGGAGTTGGATCCATTGACATACCAGGCACCGGCTCAATCTCTGCATTTATGTCAAATGCATGCTTATCTTTACTTATACTCTGTCTTTTCAACATTGAACTTAATGTGTCCTGGAACAGGAATATTCAGAAGATGACCTCAGATTGGATGGCAGAAAAGGCATCAGGGGATTCAGAGTTACAATCCTAATTGGTAAAGCAACCTGTATTACTGATTAGAAAATCGCCCTGATTTGTTTGTTTAGAGAAACTCAGTTACTTACATCACTTGTTTTGTCCCAATTTGAAAAAGTGAAATCTGAGAACTGTGGACAGATCTCAATATCCTGTGAACTGGCAGCTTGTAGGACCCCTGAAGTTGAGAATATATATGTGGAGTAACATGCTTACAGAAAGAAAATGACATCATTACAACAGGAGTAGATGAAAAGGAACTAAGGCAAAATGGTCTGTAACCAACACGTGACAGATTGACAAAGCAATTGACATATCTGTCATACCGATGATCTGTATTACCTTGAAATCCTTTCACGCTGCAAACCTTCTGTTCCTCAAGTGAAGCTCGTCTATCTGCCATGAAGCCAGTCACTACCGCCTCCGAGTCAAGTGTAAGCTGAGATGAGTTATCCAAACAACACAGATGGTTCAACAATAAACCACTCGTCCCACCTTCATCGAATGATGCGGACGTCTTCTGGAACAATGGGTCTACTTCGAACTCAAGGTTGAAGTTATTGACGGTGATGTTTTTTAGGTTTGTCTCCACAGTCTTGCCAGTCTGAAAGATTAGAATGATTGTGTTGGTAAACTGAATGATGCATGCAACAAGGCTAAAACAACCAAACTTCTTGTCGCAGTTTACAATATTTTCCAGTTGGCCGCAGGATTTTGCATACATGTAAATCAATGATTTCTCCACAAATCTTGATTTCAACATCAGTGACATTACAACCTAATCACAGACATGCGCTGTCAGAGTGGTGCAGTGTAAACACTGGAGTCAGTCACCACTGGAGTTCCAGGTTTGATCCCTGGTCAGACCCATTCTTCGTGTGATAGAGTAACTCTCTTGACTTTGACACAGCTGGCTCTGGATGCCCTAAGTGGCACTCGACTCATTTTAATGTTAACTTCCCCAGTTTCTTCATATTTTCAGTTGTTGATATCACAAAGACTCAAATAACAACCAATAATGCATCAGCAAAAAAAACATACCCGTCGCTTCCTCTTCTTCTTCTTATCTCCTGCTTCACTCATCTCTTCATCAACAAATGCTGCCTCCTCCTCATGCTGGTCACCTGCAATTATTCAACGGTTACTTGATACACATTGAAGAACAGTCAGAAATCAGGTACACAGCAAACATACAGGCAGGCGATTGTAGGTCATACTCATACAGTATGACCATCAACTTACCTCTGCTACCTTGTTTCTCAGCACCACGACCAAGTCCTCCCAGCATCTTATATGTTTCCGAGTGAACAGCATCGACACGACCAGCATATATTTTTGCACTCGCATCGAGGGTCGAACTTGCAACTTGGAAGTTGTTCATTTCTTTCTTTTTGATCAACTCAGACATGTAATCAATCAGATGGAGGCCAAATGCATTCTTGGCATTGATTTTCTGAAAGAGAACCCATCATGTTTTAAGGAGTACCACTGCATGTTTTGCCATTATCTCCACTTCCCCCTTCCCCCCGCCACAAGAGGAAATTTGGAAATCTTGCCATTTCCTTCGCTCAAATTGATCCAAAGAATGTGGAATCACCGACTTGAAAGTGACTTACATTTTCAGTGGAAAGTTTTATGCAACTGGCATAATGATCAGCAAGTTGTGTGTTACTCAATCCACTTAAGGGGGTGGAGCGCCGTCGCTCACCAGGTGGTGTACCAGGACTCGTGAGTTGTTGCCTCTGGAGTTCCATAACCCTCGACCTTCGTCGTGCCCGCCGTTCTGCCTCATCAGGGTTTTCTTCTGTGCACACCAAGGAAGGTGATGCAAACACTGGTACCTGAGGAACATGACGTCTGGTGGATGGAGAAATAAATTCAGATGTGGGTGTTGTGGTGGGCACCCTCGATGTACTAGAACTAGTTGATGCACCCGGAGATAAAAGTGGCATGACTGAAAAAAAGATAGAGAATTTGTTAAAAGATATCAATTCAATTCAAGCCAGTCCTGTCCGTCAATTGTCATTGAGTGAGGACGCCCTCGTTGTACGACGGTATATAGGCCCTACGTCTACGACACGTTTGTCATCCGGGATCCGAGAATCGAGATGACAGCGACAGGCCTAGGCTAACTTCTGACCCACCCACACAACACAACAGCGGCAGTTTTTTCCAGAAAAAGTGATGATAGCCTAGTCTAGGCCTATTTTAATTTTATGCACCGTCCCATGACGACTGAGTCTCTGGATCTGACTGAGCTGTAGTGTAGGCCCCACAGTGCACATCATGTGCATCAATGCACGCAGTTCAGAGCAGTGCAGTGATGACAGAGGTTTGCTGACAACTGCCGAGATTTTTTACTCGAAAGCATTAATTTTCAGGAATAACATGTTGACCGGACGATGCAACGCACCTTTGTTTTGTTCTGTATGCACTTTATTAACGTTTTGCTGTCATCAATAGATGAAAAAACTGATAAAATAAGCTTGAATGACTACGAATTCAAAGGATTGATCAGCCCGCCGTTTACATCCCGCGGCCTAACGAATGATGCGAGATCGGACGAGTAGTTAGTTCCTTCATCCACCGCTAGAGTTCGACTGGCTCGATGCTTGGAGAGCTTGTCCGTGTTTGGAGATTGAATTCCCTCGCCGTCAGCTGCTGCCACCTATGGATGTTGACGAGGCAATGAGGAAGGGCAAGCGGTGGAGATCGATATGGATCCGGTGAGGATTTCGTAACAACAAAGATGACAAAACAAAAAGAAAAAGGAATTTCATGATTTGACAGACGATCTTTTTTTATGAACTGGATGGAGGAACACGTGGCCGGCCGTGGGCCTGCTATCAGGCTGTGCCTACCAAGCATCGTATTTCACCCTACACCCGTCCCAACCCGTAATGGTAGTCTACAGAAAACAGTTGTAGCGAGGCCTAGGCCCTGCTGCTGCCTGCCCCCTAGGCTAGCCTAGGTGCGCTTTTTGTACCGGTAGGCTACCGGTAGGCCTACCGGTGCAAAAAGCGCACCTAGGCCTAGGCTAACGGTTAGGCCCTAGGCTAGAGCGGGAGTAGAGGCTAGGGGGCAGGCAGGGTGTAACATTGGCCCTGCTTCAATCTTCGTCTTGCACTTGCAGGATAGCCTAAAAGCGCTGTTGTTGGTGTATCTTTCTATACCGGTAGGCCTAATTAATAAGAAGGGGCCTCAGGCATCAGCCTACCTCACTGACCTCATGTCATGACCTAAGTCTGCATTTATCGTTAGGCCTACGGTACCCCTCCCTCCTCAGAATATATTTCATTTAATATTTCATTGTTTCGGAGTTCTGAGAATACATCCATATCAACGGGCCTTATGTTTTTCAGCCTAAAGCAATGAGTCAAGCTTTGAGAGAGCGACTGAAGCGCATTGGCCGTGTGTATTCCTCTCCAGTTGCAAGCAAAAGGCCACATCGAAAGGAAGATGAAGAGGAAGAGATCGATAGTTTGAAGACCACCGACGATCTTGAAAGTGGCAGAGAATCCGAGAAATGTTGTGCTCCAAATCAATGTTTTCACTCCTCAACCACCAACAAAAATGTGCCTTCCTCTTCACATAGTTGTCTTTCTCACACGGGTACCAGCAGTTCTCACACAGAGGTTTTGAACTCGGACTTGCATCATGTTGGAATTGACGGAGGTCTTTCAGAACTTACAAGTGAAAGAAATAATACTGGCAGTGATTGTTCCTCTGTTCAAAAGGTGGACAGTGCTTTTCACCCCTGTATTACCGTGCTACATTCACATGATGACAACATTCGTGAAAATATAGACAGCCATGACTCAGTATTTGCCCCTGGGACAAATCCTCCCACACAAACTCAAACATATGTGCCTGAAACTAGTTGCAAGGATTCTTCAGCCAGTCAGTATGATCATTGTTGTGTGCAAAATGTATTGAATGTTGTTTCTCCTTCTCCTAGTGGTGAAATGCTTTCATGTGATCCATCAAAGTTATCATCTACTACTACAGACAATGTTAGCGGTGGCAGTGATACTCCTGGAACTGGTCCTGCAGGGTCATCATCGTCGGAACGGACTGATAACAGCACTGAAGAGCTAAAGAGACAGAAAAAAGAACTTCTAACTAGGCTGAATCAAAAAGAAGAGTTGCTACGGAAATTGAATATGGTGAAAATGTATCGTAACAAGGTTAGCATTGACTTTGTAGATCAAGATCTACAGTCCAAGCTTGCCTAATGGCCAGTGCAAGCATTGAAAGATGAGCATTGGAACATTTATTGAGTGGTTCCCAACATGTCATCTTGCACCATCAAGAGTTAATATAACTTTGCCTTCGGACTACACTCTAGCATAGTCTGAAGGCAAAGTGGCTGTAGTGTAGGCCTTGATAATTCAAGATGCTATGTAACTGGTATGACATTTCCGCGATGTTAAGAACAGCGTTTTTCCGGTTTCTATTTGCAGAATGACCTTGCTGACCTCCAGGCACTGATCGACAAATGGCGGACAATATCCCAGGATGCTCTCCAAGAACTGGTCGACATAGCAAATGATCCCAAACCAACGCTGACAGAACTTGTGGATTATTTTCACCTTGATCCGAAATTAATTGGGTTTAATCCAGATGATGAATCATTTTCAGTGCCTTGAGAGCATTCACTTCTTTCCCTGAGAACTGTAGAAAATTTGTGTACTTTAATTGACATTAAAAACACTATGTACCCTGTATGCTGCTGCTTCTGATTATACTTTGTGGTAAATGGGAATCCTCCAATTTTTTCAGAGGAATTTAGCCCACCTTCGTTCTGACCTTGACCTACATGTATGCATGTTGTATATTACTTCGTTTTCTGTATGTTGCTATGTGCATCTCGGCCGTTACCAGTATTTTATTCATTTCCTATGTAAGGATGAAACTGAACGAAGGGGTTGGAACAGGTGATTTATTTACATTATTTTTCAACATTATTTATAAATGTACAAGTAAATCAAACCTAGGCCTACACCATTTCACCAGGTTACTGACATTATAGGCCTACTGGTAGCCCTACTAGCCTAAACAATTCTGCAACCATGGCATAAGCCCTAGCGTTCCAGAAATCAGCTCTGGCGCTGGTGGAGGTTGCAAGTACAAGGCCTACGACAACTTCATTTTTGTGTCAAAATTTGCCTGGTCAGGTGTAACATGAATATGTAGGCTTAGCTGAAATATATAATAGATACTAGGGAGGTTTCCCAAGTGCCCGGTTAGGCCCTACGACGACGTTTATCAATTGTCAGGGTATACCCAAACAATAGATAAACGTCGTCGTATGACCTAACCGGGCGCTTGCGAAACCTCCCTAATGATCACGTATGGGCCTACTGCTACAATTCTGTAGACCTTGTTTTGTAACAAAAGCATGCAAGTTCGTTGTCAACTTGGATCATCTTTCCATCTTGAAAAAGGAAGGTTGAACGTCAACTTATTCCGAGGTTATCAGGATCTTGGCACTCTCCGCTCCCGACGTCACCGCTTAATTAAGGCCGTTTGTGGGAGCAACCGTAGTGAAACCGGACCTCGATATCACAGGGTGTCGCCTATTGCACTTCATAACACCTATTATAAATAATGTATCAATATGATAGTGATGACAAGTTTTGTTCCGCAAGACAGCGATTCTCTCCGGCGTGATCAAAACCCGGTGTTCTTCAACATTTTCGCAATCTCTCCCCCTCCTTTTATCACGTCTATTGCCTAAATGAGCATTTTCAGGTTTATTCGTAGTAGCTTGGAGGAATTATATTGTCAGTATAATTCCTCTTAGCCTACCCTTCATCATGTTCATGGTGATCATTGACAAGCAAGTTGTGACAGAATCCAAGTCCCGGTTTCATTTTCGGGCTATAGAAACCATGATCATTCGAAAACAGTGCGTAACTTAGCAGAATATTGCATCGGATTACATTCCTTCACACTGCTTTGCCTTGCATATGTACATGTAGGCCTACAATAACCTCAAAAACACTAGGCCCAACCTTGGAGAAATAAAGGCCCAACCAAAGGAAACGTCCTTACCATTCAACTTAATTGTAAACTGTTCTGAAGCTGGTGAAGGCTGATTTTGCAACTCTGCGGGTTTTATGTCGTATAGGAATTCCAAACGGATCATTCGAATGAATGAAGGGATTTTTAAGTTGGACGATAAGAATTGCATACTCGAAGCAGTTCACCTTTAAGTGGAAGCAACCATCTTGTGTTCCTAATCGCTGTCACTCCAGGCAAACCGATTGATTTAGGCTAACTCCCTTGACGCTTTTGGAAGCAAAGGCAACGTACTAGTTAGGTCGGCTTAGCCCCTCGCACCGCTGTCTGGAGTCCAGTTCATGACCCGTTCTGGGGTGTCGACTTAGAGGTCAACTCCACTCCAAGTAATTCTAACTAAACAAGATGGCTAGAGACAAACTCCTGATCCCAACAAAAACATCTGTGGTCGGTCATTTGACAGACATTAGGGAGGTTTCGCAAATCTGACGAAAAACGAAGTACGAAATACGAAATTCAACTTCATTTCCAGGACCTGAATGTACATGTATTTCTGGAAATGGTTGGTACCACAAATGTCCCTGCTGCCAGTGCGTCTTTTAGCATGTCTTGTAAGACCGAAAGAGTTAGGGTGAATCTTGAATTTTTAAATTTCCACTTCGTATCTATACGAAGTGGAAACGAAAGATATTTCAAAGTTTAATATAACACACCGTAACTCTATCGGTCTAACGTCATACGCTAAAAGACGCTCTTGTAGCAGGCGATATTTGTGGTACCAACCATCTCCTAAAATACATAACGTCATGGTAATAAAGTCCAATTTCGTAATTTCGTACTTACATGTAGTGCTTCGTCAGATTTGCGAAACCTCCCTAATATGGAGACGGGAGTCGACACGCATGACACTGGCAAACTATTCATTCTTCGGTCTCCTGGACGGGGCATGAACCGGTCTCCTTGGGCAACGAATGGGCTGTTTCATTTCAATTTTTCAACCTACCGCGTACGTTACAGTTTCAGCTGCTCAGAATGATAGGGATCAGCACGAGAAAGATGGCGTTGACAAGAACGATTCCGATGAAGTAAAAAATCAGCAGAAATCTGTCAAGAATTCGCGCCGCCATTTTCCACTCGTCTTCAATGGCGGTCATGAATTCCGGTTCCAGTTGGTCGTCACTTTGGTAGCTATTGCGTCTGAATTCCTTGTTGACTGAGTTGTTGATGTAGGGTTCTTGTTCCATGATGAGTGTTTTGGAAATGATATTGTTGTGCGCGTGTGGGTTGGTGCTGAAACGACGCATTTTATGATCATGGATGTGGCGCTGTCGGTTCATGCAGATGATACGCGCCACCCAGTTGAAGATAAGCCGGCGTAGACTCTCCGACATGATGGCCCGTCCGCCAATGTTGTACACGTGGATGATGATGACCGAGAGAATGACGGCCAATGCTGACATACCCATCAACACGCAGAGGTATAAGGCTGCAAGGAGAGAGAAGACAGTTCATCAGTCACCACATTCATCAGTTAACGGCGATACTTGCCACCCTCGGCCGTGATTTCGTCCCAAGACGTGGTCAACACGAGCGTAGAACCAGGTTGGAGATATTTGTCACCAAATGTATCAGACGAGAGACACCACCACCCACTGGATTTCGAAACATCTGGACCACCGAACCTCGCTGAGTGAAAGTCGTATCCCATGGTCAGCGGATCATGCTCATCAAGAAGTTATAAGAGATAACTTACCAAGAAGTGGAAGCTCATCCGACGTCTTCGGAATGTTTTCAGCCACCAACAACAAAAACACAGTCAATGTCAAAAGGATACTGATGCCGAGGGAGACCCTTTCCCCAGAGTCGGGGGGCACACAGAACACCGTAACAGCCAGCAGTGAAATCATTACACACGGCGTAAGGATATTGATAACGTAATAGCCACATTTGCGGGCAATATGGAAGTGGATGATAACTCTTGTTGTCCAGAAACTTTCGTAGGTCGGTTCCTTTTCCCAGCGGGCTGTGACATTTTCCAGTTCCCATTGGTCGCTTCGTTGGTAAACGTCCAGGTTGACGGCGTCTGTTTCACGTTTGAAAAGTTGCACCTGATTGGCTGTGTGCGTGAATGATTCGAATTTCATTTTACAGTGTTGTCTATCGAAGGGAAAGTAGGTGACTGTGATTCTGCATGACGTTTTGTACGTGCCTCCCGGCGTCCATACCATCTTACCCTTCCAGTTAAGAATTACGCCATACTTCACGTAGCTTGCAAAGATATGGTAACCGTACACTCTGGAATGAACCAAAAGTTAAAGTACATGTATATATTTTGGAGAAAAAAAGGAAGAATTTCCTAGAGGGGCCAATTCTTGGAGTTGGCCAATGTTCATCTATTATTTACCACATTATTAAGTTCACATTGCGTTCAATCGAAGGCAGACGTGCCTAGAAGCGGCTTTGTCATACTTCTTCCCGCCATATATACTGTTGACTACATTCTTCTTGTGTAGATTCGAAGAAAGTTAAACAAGTAGCTGAAAGCATGCTCCAGAATGCAACGTGACAAAGCATGCGACACACTGACATTGCAATTATAAGCTTCGAACTTCATCAGTCGGAAGATCGATGGCCCACTTTATCTTTGGTGACAGCGTTCACCCAAGGAAATTAGACAACATGTGGGTGCTTTCCCACGGGAGCTGAAAACGAAAGCTGAAAAATGAAAGTAAAGTTTTATATCACTGGTGTTTTACAGTGACATGCCTAGATCTTGTGCTACTCACGCGTTGAACAGGGCAATGTCAGGAAGCCAAACATCAACGCCCGGCACTACCACCTGTTTCAAATCACCGTATTCCTTTGGGTCCCAGGCAAGTCGGTAGTCATGCCAATACTATGAAAAGAGAACATATCTCGTTAGATATTCACAGCTATTAACAAAATTAACTCTTAAGAATTATATGTGCATCAAACAGCTCTATTATTGCTTTTATGACCGAAAGCAAAAAAATCATAAGCTTACCGCTATGATTCTTTGCTAAAAGACCATTTTTTTCGTGTCATTTTGTCCACCATGTGTTTAAAGTTTCAAGTCGAAATCAAATGCTTATTCCAAAATTTGATTTCACTTAACCATTTTGATCACCCTTTCGTCAATTTGGTGTTCGGTGTGTCTAAAAAACAGCCGTCCTCGTGTTCACTTGGCGCTTTGGTTGAAACTAATCAAGCTCACAATACGATTAATAGATCGAAGTTGCGAATCCTGTTGAAGTGCACCGAAGGTCGCAACGGCAAAGAAACTTGCACGCAATGATTAATAGGATATATAGAAAAAACCCAGGTTGAGTCGCTCGGGATATTGACCTTGATCTGCTGTGAATATCACCAAAAAGGATTGGTTTGATGCTTTATGATATCACGTAAAGGCAAATCAAATTTGCGGCACATCTCAGACAAAACTTCGCAGTTGCACGAAACCAAACCAACAAGTTGCCGAGGTAAATCCCTCAGCGCACGAGGAAATTTTATTACTCATTGCTAGCACTTTCATTGCCAGCAATGGATTTGCCTCGTGTGCAGATGTTTTCAATGGCAAGAAGGAACCCGGGGAAGGAACCCATTGCTCATTGCCAGCAAGTAATGCATTTCTTGGATCATACATGTTTGGTTTTCAATTGCACATTGCTCATGGTAGGCAATGGCATTGATGCCATTCTTTGCGCAGACCCTGCTTTCACTTACCATGACCAAGAACCATCTAGTGTACATGAATTCCATCTTCTCGTCCTGAAATGCGCAAAAGGTGATAGTGAAAATGGCCTGCAACGGATAGACGGAAAAAGCATTGTGCAGCACTTCTGAAATGGCCCTGTGTCGTGCAGGGCCATCGAGGTTGCTGAGGCTGACATCGTACAGCCACAGCCACATGTCGCGCTGTTCTTTATGGGAGAAGCTTTTCCGCAATCTTAATCAGGCAGCCCATCGAGTCTGGCCCGAGGGTTTGAAATTGATTCAGGTTATTCCCTAGGAAACCGAGCAGACAGACAAAATGGCCTCTAATCAACAAAACTTGCTTGGTCACTCACCACGGACATAATCTTCTTGAGGTATATTTGCAGGGTGACATTGCTTGGTTCAGACGAGTTGGCTGATGGCCGGACATTTTTGTTGTAGTGTTTTCCAAGAATATCATTGAAAAGTCGGTCTTCAGCACTCAGCTTTGGTCGAACTGAAATGATATGAAGGAATACGAACTACATGAAGTACATTCTGCGGTAAAAGGCTATGCTTCTTCTCTTCTGGTTTCTTTCCGGCATCCTTGCATTTCATAGTTCACAGGTTCTCACCACAGGAACGACGTTTATATGGTAGAATAGGCCACTGCACTGTCACAGCCATGCAGTCACTGAATGTTCAGGTTCACCCCATTCGTAGTTGATATGTAGATGTGAAGTCGGCCAATGGCATGCAAGGATCACCCTTCGTCAATGTCACATTCGTTCGGTTCACAAATATAAACTAAATTTCTTTGTTATGAAAATATGGTTTGACAACATAAGGGACTGACCGTACGAAGGCAATTCCAGGCTGGACGTTTCTTCACTTGGCATACCGTTGGATGCCAACACCGGTGGCCTATCTACCCAGCAAAATGGGCATTCCATACAGCCTTTTCTCACCACACATTCCGTCCACAACACTATACAAGCTGACCGGTCTGACCAGATAAGAAGTCCCACAGGACGCTGGTCTCACGACAGAGCGCCGTGCAATCATTTGTTTAGGACAAATTTACAATGTGCATAGTGGGATGTTGACGTTGCAACCAGAAACACCCTCAGCACTGTGCCTTATTGAGCAATGTCAACATCAACATCCTCTGAGTTCGCTGAGGCTCGTTGAGAGAGAATTTTATTAAATTTTGGTAATTCTATTAGCCATCTGGATCTCTCCCATCTTTGTTCACCAATTCGATCCGCCAAGTCAAACATTTGCATCGAGCAACTGACGCAGGTCGATTTCTTCATTTACAGCGTATTATTGGGTGAAAATGCAAATCTTCCAGTACGATACTTCTTCATTCAACAAATTAATTGTTAACCCCACAGAAACTGAGGTGAAAACTAAAGGTGGGTCTGTCTTCTTGATAACCAAGGCTCGTGTCACATAGTATTCGATGTTCTGGTAATTTAAAATCTCAGAATTATTCAATTTACTAAACTTCTCGAGCACTTAGATAGTTTACCCTTCTACCATTTATGCCTATCCGCATCATACATGTAGCTTTAAGCTACATTGTATGATGCGGACAGGCATTAATGGTATATGGCATCATCGCTTAATCCGCATCATACCATAATATGGCATGGCTGTTCAAAGCCACAAATGGAGAACTGATGTCGTCGCATGAAAAACTCTGTAACTAAATTGAAATCAACATCACCCTCACTCCCACCAGCATCAAAGAATGTGATATTGGAAATTTTTATGATCATTGTTTTGCTAGCCGACAGCTTTTGGGGTTGGCGAAAATTTAAGGTTCAGTTACGTTGTTGATCTTGCTAGCTGGGGGCTTATTGATTTATGGGTCCTCTATTGACCTGTGTTGTTAAAAATATTGATTGGGTTGTGAAACATTATGTTAATCAAGACCAGTAGCCGCACTGTTTAACCTTTGATGCCTCTAGAGCATTACATCACTTCCGGTAACCTGCTAGCTGCTTCTTTCAGCAGATGGTACGTTAGTTTTTATATAAGTTTGCTGTCGTAAGTCTACAGTAGGCGTACCCCGGTACCTTTAACCTACACGTCTGGTGATTTCATTTAGGCCTACTGTTCAGGGAAAATGATAGGCCTATTTATATCCAAACTGTTTTATTGGTGAAATCTGTGGTACCATATTGCTGATTTTTTTGACAGACGGATGATCCAGCACGTTTCATCCTGAAGTCATAAGATATACAAAAAACAGATGAAAAGTATTGCTACTAATGGTCAAGTTAAGTTGGAACTGGGGTTCATCGGCTTCTGGTGGATGAGAGTGTTTTGTAACAGACGTCTCAGCTCGTGCTGAATGGTAAACATATTTCTATCTGGTATCCAATTAGCAGACGGTTGCCCGAGGCTAATATTATGAAATGGTTTTGCACGCTCGCCAAGGTAATCCATGTTTAGCTTCTTTAATCTTTCTGTTGGCTGTAGGACGCGTTGTTGTTTTTAACTTTGACTTTATACCAGTTCACCAGGGGCAAAAAAGGTAGCTGATAAGTGGCTAGCAGCATTAGAAGAAGAGTGGTTTGAACGTAGAATAGGTGATACCAAAAAGGATATCAAAATACCAAAAGGGATTCAAAGTGGGTTTGATTCCTTCACATTGCACCAGAAATATAAGGATGGGCGGCGTTCATTCAGATTGGCCTCCTTCACTTCTGTCGGAAGCTTTCTTAAGCCGGTGACAAACTGGCGCGTACGCAGCACGTCCTGCAGGTGTTCCGCCAATCAGATTCTTCGGTAGGCGTTTCGGTCCGTGTTACCGCCTCCCTTATTGGTTGAACGCTTCCAGACGCGTTGCTTACGCGCCAGTCTGTCACCGCCTTTACTCGATGTCAGACGAATTCAAGAATAGTTGTCAAATCTCATTGTGTTTCGAAGGTCTACTGATTGTCTACACTGACTCCTTTACCATCAGCGCATTGGAAGAAAGAATGGCCAGACAATTTGCTCCACCTGGGCGATTCTCTGGCCAGTCGTTCTTTTTGATTACCAATATTCAATTTTCTGTCTGGAAAACTGACCTTACCAGAGTTGGTACTGACAAACAACTGAAATGATTTCTCTTGTTGCTCAATGAGGGCATTTCTGATTGATTTATGAGGGCGTGATCAACCCCTGCCAGGCAACAATGTGTATGTATCGCCGTTCATTAGTCGTATTTACCCTCTAAATGAATTAGGGCCGGCCGAACAGACACATCTGGCATTCTGAGAATCAGATGATATCGGATCATTTCTAGAGGTGGAATTGGGTGTATTGATTGTAGCGTCTCTGGTGGTGAGAAGTATCTCATTAGAGGTTACTGTAAAGTACCTTGAGAGAAATCGCTTCTCAAAACAAGTGACATCGCTGTCAGAGTGATGGACGACCAATCATTCAAACAGAATGCCACTGTCTTCCTCATCACATATCGGGGACATATACATGTATACCGGCATGGGATCCAATCAGAACCACATAGAGAAATTGTTTTCAGACCTATCGTCTCTCACCGACAACTCGGCGGACCAGGTGAAATGATTTCACCTGGGTTCGACAAACTAACTGAATCGTCCCTGCCCTTAATAATATTCACATAATGAGGAATATCGGCAGACAGGCAATCTTCCGTGCCTAGTCAAATTTAGTCTCGTGCCACCAGACTCTTGCAATTTCCAATAAATTTCCAATTTTAGAGTCTGGTCCATATGGTTACTTTGACTTGTAACGTTGTAAAACCATCATGGCGGACAATCTACCTACAACTGATGACGTAGAACACAACTACACTGCACTTAATGCATGCATGCATAATACATTGGTAGTGACTAGCCAATCAGCGAAGCTGACCTCATTTCGAATCATCGAAATGAGGTCACTACAATGAGAATTGCGTTCCGTGCCAGACCCTCGGTCTGACGACCTCGGAGTATGACCGAGGGGCTGGTTGCGCGAGACTAAGTCAAATTTGTCTGAACACGCGACATGGCACTTGCCAATTCTTTGGACGGGATCGCAGTCCAAGCTCGTTAGACCTAAAAGCCTGCCGCACACTGGAGCTATCTGCTGAGCAAAAAGTTATTAGATTATAGCAAAAAGTTATTTGCTCAGCAGGTAGCTCGCGTGTGCGCGTAATTTCGGTGAGTTTCCTCACGAGGCAGAAAGCTCCCGTGTGCGCGTATTTTTTGGTGAGCTATGATATCTGCTGAGCAAACGGTCTCGAATGACTTTTTGCTCAGCAGATAGCTCCAGTGTGCGGCAGGCTTTAATGGTATTTGTAAACTACATATTCCTTTGGTCTGCGAGGAATACAATATCTAGTATCAGTTGTTCTTCTGTTATAATAATGGATTTTCTCTCGCGATAAGATCTTGACTAATGGCACTTCATGATATCCACTTTAAATGTCTACTCTTCTTAGGAAGGTCGGCTGTATTACCATAAAATGTTGATGTCCAGAAAGTAGCAGAGATGGCATGTCATCCTTCGACATGCCACCTGAATCGATAATGTTGTCCTCTGAGATTCTTAGCTTTCTGTTTTTAGACTTCCTGTAACTTCGTGTGGGCCGATTCAATCCGACTCGAGCTCCCTTACCAACTCCACGAACCAAAGGAGAATTCTACATTTTAAATTTGATTAAAATTCCTACGTGCCCTCGCAACTTTCGCGTGATATTAAATGTTAAGGACTAGATGAAGAAACTATTTCCCATTTAAAATCCCTGTGTATACGACTTGATAGCGTGGGACGTAATGAGCTAAAATTCTTCTCCGAGGGTGCCGTTTCCATAGCTAAAGCAGACATAGCGATACACCGAATTTCAATTTGTCTCGAGGAAAAACCTCTGGAACGGAATTAATGCTAATATTGGACTTTGTGGGCAAAAAATCTCATGAAAAAATGAGTTAATGTTGTCTTAAATGATGCAATTTTGTGGAATGCGTTCCAAATTCAATTAAACATGATCAAATGATGATGAATGGAAGCATTATTTCCCCTGGCGCGACCTATTTGTCACTGTGATAGCGATGCGTAAATTGCATGCCAGCGTCCCCGAAAATGACTCGCTCCTGCTGGGACAAAGCACGTCATAGTGCTTTTTGTTCAATTTCACGAAATGCTGCTTCGAACCCGTTTTAAAATCATTGCATACAGCTCATCATGACATACCACAGATACTGTTTCACATTCTGCCGACACGGCCGAGTTGCTCATTGAGAGCCAACTTGTGTGCGAGAAAACTGTCACGTGGAGAACCATACAGCCAATAGAGGCCTTGCAATGACGTCATCCTGGCGGCCATGCTGAGGGGCAAGTGGGCAGAGGTGTGAGCTGACCGTGACGTGGCCTGCGTGAAGTGCGCGACGCCAGTGTTTGACGTAACGTCATTGGGACATTTCGCTGCGCCTCTGCAGTATGTGCCCCCCAGCATGGCGGCTTGTGACGTCATTTGCAAGGCCTCAATACACAACGCACATTTCCCTGCAATAACATCAGCTTCCCCTATTTCATTCCCTGTATCTCGGAAGCTGACCTACGAATGGTAATTGATGCATATTCTACGGCTATGTCATGATGTGTTTCGCTGCCCATCAAATAGGAGCTGTCAGCGAGTTGACCACTAGGTGTCACTAGGGCCCAATTCAATGCATCTAGCGGACCCAGTCATTATCGATCGAGCAGCGATCATAATAGATTTCCTGTACATTTGGTCCGCTAAGACTGTGCTGCCATCTGTTAGCAATATTCGCGGCTGACTGCTCCTATTAGGGCCATAAAAAGGGATCGACCCAAGCATGATTTACGCATGTCAACAAAGAATTCGATTCGCCGAAAGAGCACGACAATGGAGAATGGTCTGTAAGCCATAAGCGACAGTAAATCTAACGATACCTCGGACTAATGCTATTATGACCGACACGAACCCTCATGTTAGCTATCACCGTACGTGCTAGCCGGTGGCTAATACCCATCGCGATAACACTCATCGCGGAACAGGGTCTTTCTCATAAAGATGGCGATATTTTTATCTGAAGGCAACAGGCTGCCGTGGATCTCGTCATAAAGCTACAGCAAGCTCGGTCTTTGTTCCGCCTCGCCTTGTCGCCATCAACGAATTTCGAGACCCGATTGGCTAAGATGCCGGAAGGTGCCACATTGAACTAGTAATCTGTGAACAAGAAGAAGTCAAGAGAGAGAACTTTCTGGCCCAGTTTCAGCAAGAGACTTTCCTTCGTTCTGGAGTCCCCGGTCTAAAATTTGACACACGTCTGCAGCTGAACAGGGTTGAAACAAATGCTCTTGAGTTGCTTTTGTCGAGGGGAAATAGGCGTAAAACTCGTCCAAATTCCAATGGCGGCACAACCGGGATTAGTCTCGCGCAGCTAGGGGTTTTGTTCCGCAGAGAACACATTCCCCAGATTCGCAACAGCGGCTGGGTGATCGAGACTAAAGCAGGATTGCAATGGCGGCGTCCAAACTAGTTCCTACCGAGCATGCGCGACCTACTTGTGGACAGGCCGGAAGGAGACAGGTGGCCCTGTGAGGAGTTTGGGCGGCGTCTATTGCGTTTGTTACACGCAACCCTATTGGCTGTCACCATCCCCGGCTTTCCACCCTACCAATGTGACGCATATGGCGGCGCATGTACCCCCAGTCCTATCTCTAGAAAGAAAATTCTTCGCATGGACATAACTCAGCACAATTTGATTGGTATAACTTTGATATCATTACAAGAGGCGACGGATTGTCATCTGGTTTGCTGGATTTGGAGCTTCGCCTCCATCAATGGCCTACTTCAGTCACGGATTTCCCTCAGAAAGCAAATGTGATTATATGCGCCACGCATCCGTAAAATGCATTAGTCCCCAGGGAAGACACTTTGTAAACTTGCGTAATTCATTTATGCCTGGCGTAACGCTCAAGTGGAATCCAGTTGGGACCAGAGAACGTGATGAAACGACATTTTTTTCGAACTAGGAGAAATGGTGCGTCGGGAAATATGGTCCACCTGTTATAAAATCATAGTCGAATTTAATGTGACATTAGGGATATTCCGTCCTGCGCAGGAGTTGTTGGTTTCGTCGATTCCATGTGTTGGACTGAGCCACAATCGATTATGACCGACGACGACCTCTTGCTAAGGCCATTTCTTCACCCGACGAGTTCAAGTGCAAATGAAAAGGTTTGAAGATCTTAATGGTATGAATATATTAACACTGATTTCAAAGTAAATATCCTAATGAATGGATTGGGTTGAATGTCTGTTTGATTTACGTGTAGGGATGCCCGTTGCATGGGAGGACTAGGTATACAGTGAAGCTTTGCATCAGCCCTAATCTGCGTAGGTAACTCTGCTGCAATCAACGCTATGAAAAGGTATCACTTTCGCCTTATCTGTTCTAAATGTATTCGAGAAAACATGAAACCCTGACGTAGATTGCAGCTGAATTTGTTCCTTCATCCAAATGATGGAAACCGCACTGTATTTTACGAGAAACCATCAGTGCGGCAGTTGGGTATCCGGTCGTCTTTTCAGCGCAGTCAGTTCGTTCCTGCGTCGATCTGGAGAATCGCTGAAAGGCTAACTGATCAAGCTGATGTGAGCGAAAAGGGGAGGGTTAGGGGGACCAACCGAAATACACGTGACGTTGATCAGACGTGCATGTATACATTTCTCACGTCACTACTGCCAGTTGTTTTCAGGGTTTTACTAACGTTGGGTACTTTCTGCGTCTTTCCCTCGGAGAAGACGTAAACCATTCCTTCATGACAAGCAACTGAATGACAGGCAGTTGAAAAAGATCTAATGGCGAAACGATGAAATAGTACCGGTGATAAGACAGTTAACCCGGATTAGTCCGGTCTAGCTTGAAGCACTCAGAGCAGTTTCCGAAATGAGATAGAGCGATGATACGAATTCAATTGCAGACGATGGTTACGTATGGTTCTTTTGGGAGTACTTTCCTAAAGTTCTAAAGTTTGCAGAGCAAACGGGATTTGACACTCAACGTGTTTCGGTGACGAAAGTCAAAGATATTCCCTTAAAAGTGAGTTGATTTCACGCGTACTCAAGCACGATTGATAAGCTTCGGACGTGATTGGGTTTCAAACACTTTAGTCATGATCTTTTTAGCTTATTACATATAACCAGCTACGAAGATCATGCCTACTCTCCATTCCAGACAGGTACTTATTGCGCAGGGTTTCCCTCTCTCAAAATCCGTTCCATTTCACACGCTGTTCTGTGTTCGATGCGTTCCATTTTTCAAAATGGCCGCCAATTCGGCCATGAACACGAATCGCGATTTGTGAATGAACTTCTTCGTATGCTGATTTTTACCACGCCGTTGCGGAAAAATCTGCCGTAAAACCCAGTGACGTAGTGGAATGGAATACATGCTGGGTGTATACGGATTCCACCTTCGGCCGCGTTTCCTTGTGAGTTCATTAACTCGATGAAGTTGGCACCTTAGAGTACGAGATACTTGTTTGTCATCAATAGAGAAGTTAATATACATCACCAAGTACTATAGTAGTAGTACTGAAGTTTCTCCGAACAAAATCGTTTCGGAGGCATGACGAAAGCATTTTACACCAATGTTTGCACTGTGCAAATAGATTCAGACCGGTCCTCTCGTCCGCCTAGATTGTCATGTTATGATGTACCGCTTGTGCTGTCTCCGACGCAATGATCAAAGTGATTTCATTGCAACCCCAATACTTCACTGCCCACTCAGCAGCAGGACGGTTGCAGTGAAAGCAGCAGGTTGTCATTGACATGCAGTGATCGTAAGGATACGTAGCCTATCAGGAATGGGAATCATGCTGGTTGGCGCGCATAGGAATCCACTACTGATTTTCTGTTTGCAACCTGCTATTTGCGATTAAATACGATCGCAAGGAACTGATACCGGTCGCCGACCGATTGTCGATTGAAATTGACCACATCTTCGCCATTGGTGGAAATCACGTCTAGCGAGTCCACTACGGCGATCGAGTGCCCAGTTGCAAAGCAAGTCGCACAGCAAATTCAGGTTGAAAATCAATGGTGGATTCCTAGCTTTAAGCTAGGAATTTGGGCCGGTGTAACGTTTGTGGTGTTCCTATCACTACGTGTTTTTGCTTGGGAAACGTTAATTGAACTGTCTGTACGTATGCGTATGTCCTCCACTGTAAGCTGCGGCTTACTCCATCAGTCTGTTGCAGGGGAACACAGGCAGACCGGGACAACCACAAATATTACACGCCTGATGAGGGTATTCGTAATCTGTTCTCGAGGCACTCTATTGCGTTGTTGACGTTCTTTGTATATGACAGAGACGTATTTATAGTGGATTAGATAATCATGACTTATGGGTATCATGGTCAACTTCTTGTCATAAGATCAAGATATCGATCTAAGCATGTCTGATCGGCGATAGTTTATGCAACTTCCCCGGGGATTATTCAGCAGCCTGACATGATCATCTGGCCGGTCTCAGAAAGGGGAATGTAACATACTGTATTGCTGACGATTTACTGATGACTGCTTCCAAAAAAAGCTGGTTCAGAAGTGTGTTGAAAAAGAAGGAGTCGTCTTCTAGCCAAGAATTTGATCTAAAAAGTCCATAACTTGGCCATGCTTGTCGTCTTAGTGAAATTCGCCTTGCTTCAATTACGAAATTTGACAAAACTGCATGCACACGTGCACATAAGCCTATACATACAGCCCGTATTACAAAACCAACTGCATGCAGAACCGTATATCATGACTTTTTCAATCGCAACTCAACCGAACACACTGCAAACTATCTATTAATCACCGAATTTGCATAGCATATCTATTTTCTTGGAGCAAAACAACTTTAAGTACCCAAGGGACTCTTCTCCTCGGCGAAACATTAGGGGCTAAGAATCTTGGTTGAGTTTTCACATCAATCTGTGATCAGAATGATAATGCTTGCTGAAAGATGGTTTCAATTGCGTGTAGTTAGTATTCATTGTTTCTCAAGTTAAAATGAACTGACGGCTGCCTGTGCCAGGTCAAGTGTTATTGCAAGTATTGCGGCATCGCAGTGCTGCAAGTATTGCAGATTGCGAGAAGCCTGCTGCAGTACTGCGCCGGAGTATTCAGTATCGATGTATTGCAAGTATTGCAATATCACAGTTACAGACTCCGGGTACAGACTAAACCAATAGGAGCAGTCAGCCGCGCATATTGCCAACAGATGGCAGCAAAGTCTTAGCGGACCAATGTACAGGAAAATCTTCGTGATTGCTGCTCGGTCGATAATGACCGGTGTCGTAGAATGTCCCATGCCCCCGATATAAGATGCCCCACAACAATAGATTCTGACGGATTAAGGGTCAGCCGGGCACTGACAAACAGATCTTCTGTTAACTTCTGTTACCAGATGTCCCCTGAACAAAAAAAGCGGGCATCTGATATCGGGGGCATTACATTCTATGACACCTGTCCCGCTAGATGCATTGAATTGGGCCGTACATGTAGTTACACCTAGTGGTCAACTCGCTGACAGCTCCTATTATGCAGGGTCAGAACAGAAATATCAACGAAATCTAAGAGACAACATCAACCATCGTGTGTGAGGAATTGGCCTATAAATCCCTGCAAGCATGCATTACTTAAATAGTCAGTTGACAGGCCTCGCTGAATCTGGATAAAAAATAACATAAAAATTACTTGATATATCGGTACTTGACAAGTTGGGCCACAAAAATGGTAAAATTCAATTGATACTTGAAGTTCAATCAAATTATACGTAGAATATTTTTGAGATGAACTTGAAGTTGAGTCAATGAGAACAGGTAGCTACTGACTTTACTCCGGGTGAGAAGACATCAATCACAGCGAACACGACGTAGTAGAGTTAGTCTACCAGCTACAGAAAGAGAAAGTTAGTTAATCTACATAGAAATCGTCCTGGGAAGCAGCGTACAGTAGGCCTAACAAGACTACGAGGTGACAGCCGACTGAGCGGGCACATACCACCATGCATTGAACGCGGGGACCAATCAGAGTGCATGTTACTAATGAACATGGGAACCAATCAGAGAGCATGTTACTCTTTAACGATTACTCTGATTGGCCGACGGGAAAGCTAAGTGTGTGTCCACGATATTGCATCCGTCGGCCTCATATCCAAGTATCGAAATCCTTGACTCTCGTCATTGACAGGATACAAGGGGAAGAGAGACAAATACAGCGACGACATGAACAAGGGCGTGAAAGTGTCGGCGGGTGGGCTGAGGTTTTAGGTGATGGCAGCTTGTCGTGACGAAGTCCACATACTTTTAATCGGTGAGAGGGAGAAACATTTGGGAACGGGCAGCATTGACCTTTTGATTTCAGTTTACTGCTTCACCAGGACGAACAATCTATACATCTCTGAAATCAACAACCAGTTAGGTTCAACTTAAATCCGCTTACACAGTTGTTGACATCTAAACTTCACTTACTAAACTTGCTTCGTCGTTTGCCGGAGTCTGACTCTGAAAATGAAGCACATGAAAAAGAGGATGATTCATGGAAGGGAAGGATTGCACGGCTTCGTGCTGTATACAACAAGGCCATCTTGTCGCGCGGCTTTGTGCTGAAATCTACATGCCATCAAAGTTGATCTGTTTTTGACGACGGACCTGTTCCGACATTGTCACTGGGACGTAATTGGTGACATTTTGTGGATCGATCCTTCGACAAAGAGCAGGGTGACGAAAGGAAAAGTGGCATGTACACGACGGAGTTGGTCAGGTCACATTGCGATTAGTCCTCGGTGGCTAAGATCGTTTGACATCAGCCGTTAGAGATGTAGGTCACCGGTTCGAGTCCCCTCCGGATATTCTTTAATATTCATTTTTTTATTTTAGTTTTTTATTTCTTTTTTATCGTTTAATCAACTTGTTATTTACGATAGCACAGTACAATATATGAGAGGATTAAAAAGACCAAACGAAACAACATATTCAGTGTTTGCCATTCTTAAACATTCATTTCACAGAGATTATGTACATTCATTCATATTCTACTTCAATGCTCTCATGATATCATATCAAAGGAAACTAATGAAAAGAATCAATACCAGCAAGATTTACAAGATCGTATCCTGAAGACAAAACCAATTATTTCAATAGCGAGTAGTTCAACCATTAAGTGAGAGTCTTAGGACCAATAATTTCCGCGGTATGTCTACCTGACTGGAGGCAAGGTATTTCTGTCTGAAACACCATTTCACATTTTGCATCTACGTCAGCCTTCGATTCCCTCGTCTTCCCTTTTTCTTTTGTAACCCGTTTGCAAGCGAATCCAAATACATGCCTTCCCGTCGTTCTGCATTCATCGTTTCGATGGGGCCCGCCATCTTGGATTTCTTGCCAACTGCACATGTGCAGTTGTATCTGGGAGGCAAAGTCGTATTTTGCGACCAATCACATGTAGTTGCGCACGCACAAAATTTCCGTAAAAACCAAGATGGCGGAGGGCCGTCGAAACGATGAATAGCGACGTGTGTACCAACATAGCCTTCTATTCATCCAATTTGTCTCAAGTTTTTGCCCATCTTCCCAACGTATGCAGCTGAGTAAAAACCACATTTCTAAATGCGGCCGCCGCGTTTCTTTCACTCTGATTTACACAACGTAGTAAAATTCTAGTTAGTTAGCATCGTCGGGATGTTTTGACAGCGCAGGGAGCTTCTGCCTCAGTGACGCTACGCGAACATTACTCACATTTTAAGCCCAGAAGCTAAAAAAGCCTTTACCCAACCTTATTTTTTTAAATTTTAATTTTTTTAAATTTTGGCTCTTGGCTCTTGGCACTTGGCTCTTGGCTCTTTGGCTCTTGGCTCTTGGCACTTGGCTTTTTGGCTCTTGGCTCTTGGCTCTCAGATTAGGGTGTCCCGTCTGTCACTGGCTTTAGCTGTAGATCCTACACCAACCACACGTGCATGAAAGAACTATAAAAGGAATCGACAGACGCCCTGGTGATTGCTCACAACAATAATAAACAAGAACAGGAGAGCGGAGCGATGTCAATGGTTTCCGATCCTGATGGCAGTAGCCAAATCTACCACTAGCCAAGTTCCAGTTGAAGTTATGAGAAGGTTACTACTCTTGATATGGTTGGCTGTGACCTTCACCTCTGACTTTGAGAAGTATTGCATAATTGGAACGGGCACTCTTGATTAAACCTATAGGAAATGGTTAATGCAGCTTCTAATTAGTTTTCTCCTGAAATTCTGAGCAGATTTGCATTTTGGAACTGTTTGACCTTGACCTTGACCTCTGACCTTCAATGTCATTGCGTATTTGAAAGGTCATCCTTGATAACCTAGACACATTGATCCCCGGAACCGGCGAAAGGCGGCAGCACAACACGGCGATGGCTTATACGGATCACGATTGAGATGTTTTATAAAACATCTCAATCGTTCGATTTGGTGTAGGTGATTTACCGATGTCATTTCACTATGGTGGGGACCAGTTTGACAGCTGCGATACCCGTAACTGAATAGGTGGCATGGCAAGTGTGGTAACTACTGATGCATCTTTGCCGGAAGGAATGTTGACTTTGAAGGAAATTGATGTCTTAGTTGAAATTGGTCAGGTCCATTACGTCACATCTAATCATCTATATGCATGCTTCCGAGATTAGGTCGACACGTCATCGTGCACAGTTGAAGCTGGTTTTGATGACGTACGAACATTCTGTGCACTCCACATGGCTTGCATGATATGGGATCGGAGCAACTCTTCGCCAGTGTGGATCGTCCATGGCGTACACAGGATGGCGTCCATGGCGTATACAGGATGATCAATAAAAACGTTCTCAAAACAAACATTTCTGGACAACCTCCTGTGGTAACACAACACTCCCTTTGACATCTTCAAACCTGCAAAATGCACCCTCTCACTGATACATGTACTTTCATCGCCATCGATGCAATCAGCGTGTCCCCGGGGGATCTAGCACCTCTGCTTCTGTTTCTACAATAAATCTTTTTATTTTTGCAAATAACTCGTCTATACTTCAAACTCGGGTAATCCCAACTCCTACCCCAAAATATACACTGCTCCCTGGTTCCGATAACCCTGGGTGTAGATGAAGAATTTAGGCTTCTACCGTCACCAGGTTCTGACTTTATCTCATGTTAGAAAATTTGCATATCAAATCTCGCCATGATATCAGCAAATATCATGCGACCGAGCAGGTGCAATCTGAAAATTTCAGTTGCAATATATAAATGATGCTTGGGTGAGCTATGATGTTGCGATACCAGTTTCAGGTCGCTTACTGTGCCAGATCTCCCGATATGTCAAAATATACCAAATTTGATATATCAACATCACTATGATGCTGACCCAGGAGAATAAATTTGTTAATGCCAGTATCTTGCCAAGGGTCATAAACATAGGGAAGGAACTAATTGTTACTAGTTCTACCTGGCCTCGGAGCAAAGTTATTCAAGAAACAAAAGTGTGATAGACAAAATCTCAACCTTCGATATATCAATTTCACCATGAACCAGGTATCGGAGACATGAAGTTTTCACTCCATCTTGTACACTGAAAAAAAATTTCGGCTCATGTTGAGTACTTTGGGGTACTCATCAGTCATTTTGTCCGTGAGATGAGTAGAAAGGTACTAATTGGGTACTAATTGGGTACTCATCGGGCCAAGGAGCTGCATTTGGAGTTCCTTGCTACTCGCTTATGAGTATCTTTCTACTCGCTATCAGTACCTTTCTACTCAATATGAGTACCTTTCTACTCATCTCACGGACAAAACGAGTACCCCGAAAGTACTCAACATGATTAGGATTTTTTTTCAGTGTAGCTCAGGTCATGCACAGGCCCTTGGAGAGTTAATCAGTGGAGTATTCCTCGTAAAATTGGGGGAAAGTGAGCATACAATGGCCAAATCTATACTACATTTATGTATATTATATAAAAAGACAAGGTATGCAACTCTTCCGACCCGATTTCAGCGAGAAACATCCAAACTTCATCGCGCCGCCAGAACATGATAACATCGTCGAATCTCAACAAACTTACTCACCGATCATGCAGTGGCATTTATATTTCTACAAACAATCCACTTTACTGCGCAACTTTGAATTCAAAGGCCTCAATTCGCACCATTTATTTCATAATTTTATGGAAGAATCTACCCTTCGACCCGGCCTCCATTACCGACGTCACTGCCGCGAGTCGTTCGACAGTGACTTGGGCATGCCGGGATGAAGCATTGGGCGCTTCTGATTGTAAATAAAAATATTTCACAACTGCAACGCCAATCAGAATCGTGCAACCGGCATCCTTGGGACTGGTATTCATAAAGCTACTTCAGTCTAAGTATGACACTTATCCTTTGTTCAACACAAAAGATAAGTATTGGTGAGCTGGCCTTGAGGCATTCTCACCACTAAAATCATCACGCTTTTAAAAGTGGGTCAATTTTTCTCATCCATTTTCTCCTTTTCCATTCACGTAATCTACTGATTATCGACGCAATAGCTCATCATTTGGCGTGAAATCGTGTCCCCTGCTAATGCCTCACATATCCACTCCCGGGCCCGTACGGCGAGTAAAAACAGACATTTTGGCCAATTTCAGCCAATTTCGTACGGTGCCCGACCGGTTCCCTCACGGTTGCCACGGGCACCGGACATTTTTCACCAGCCGTACGGGCGCCGCATTGATTAGCTGGCTGCTCCCAATTCTCCCGGCGTTTTCATCTGACCGGTAGGCCGTAGAAAGCCCGTAGAAGGTCCCAGTGTCCCCTACGGGTCCTGTGCGGGCTCCTGCCGGTGACCGGGCGGGCTTCGCACGATTTTTTTCTGCCAATTCTCGTGAAAAAAAAATTGACGGGCGCCTTGCGGTTCTCAAGGGTGCCGCACGGCACCCGGCCGGTCGCCATGAGTACCCCGGCCGGGCCCCAACCGGGCGCCTTGCGGCGCATCTGTTCATTGGACGGAGCTCGGAAGCTTACCACACGGCAACCGGCCGGCACCTTTATGTCTAGGTCACATATCCACA
Source organism: Notospermus geniculatus (assembly GCA_002633025.1). Taxonomy (NCBI): domain Eukaryota; kingdom Metazoa; phylum Nemertea; class Pilidiophora; order Heteronemertea; family Lineidae; genus Notospermus; species Notospermus geniculatus. Next base: position 147,434 of record NMRB01001261.1, read on the forward strand.
GGGCCCCTTACGATTTTCCCCACCCGACGGCTTGCCCTGGATTTTAGAGACCGTACGGGCCCATTACGACTTTCATGTGGTCACATATTTTACGGCGTTCGGGCGGTGCCCGGCGAAACTTGGTGGAGAGTAATCGCAAGACGCCCGTCAACAAACCGTGAAGGTGTCGGCCGGATGCCGTGCGGTAAGCTTCCGAGCTCCGTCCGATGAACAGGTGGTACACCGCACGGTACCCGTCAAACTTTTTTCACGAGAATTGGCAGACAAAATCGTGCGAAGCCCGCCCGGTCACCGGCAGGAGCCCGCACAGGACCCGCAGGGTACACTACGGGCCTTCTACGGGCTTTCTACGGCCTACCGATCACATGAAAACGCCGGGAGAATTGGGAGCAGCAAGCTAATCAATGCGGCGCCCGTTTGGCTGGTGAAAAATGTCCCGGTGCCCGTGGCGACCGTGAGGGAACCGGCCGGGCACCGTACGAAATTGGCGAAAATCGGCCAAAATGTCTGTTTTTACTCCCCGTACGGGCCCCGGAGTGGATATGTGACCTACATGTAGGCCGATTGTTGACGGGTCTTGCGATTACTCTCCACCAATTTTCACCGGGCACCGTAGAATATGTGACCACACACACCGTAGACATCAAATTCGTAATGGACCCGTACGGTCTCTGAAATCCACGGCAAGCCGCCGGTGGGGAAAGTCGTAGGGGGCCCGGTGGATATGTGACCTAGGCATAAGCAGTTTGAATAATATAATCGGCTTGGTGCTTTTTGGACGATTTTTGGACCAAATGACGAGATTATTTAGGATCATTTTCATGCGGGTCCTCTGTCCTCGAGTCCTATTGTACTGTAGGCTTATAGCGGGGCGGCCGCTGTAACAGGCAGGGGACCAGGTGTTGCACAGTAAAAATGGTGGACATTCTTTTCATCACTTGAGAAGTTAGACCCATTGTGATACCTTTTCTAACCCTTCATTAGTTAAGGCACTACATGTATGCTTCAACTCATTCTTTCATGTGTAGCAACAACTTCCATGCTTAATTGATAACTAAGATAATTCAAATAGTACGTGGACATTTCCAGTCTTGTTGGCCACATTCTCCCTGACCGCTGTGTATACACTACATCGATCGCGTGTTCATGGATGAACCAGGTCATGGTAATAAACATACAGTAGCATAGCGATTGTATTCAGGTCTCACCACACAGGGGAAAGTAGGACATCTTAAATAGGATGCTCGTGGCTTCCAACATGTCCAATAATAACAACTTCCTAATAGCCATACAGACAAGCCTGGTTTCTCTGGCCATCGATGGTGGTGCTGACTGATAGGCCTATTTTCGGTACATTAGGCCTGTGCCCCTCGCCCTCGGCCTCATGCCAGCGAACCGTTCTTGCCATTAGGCTTGTCACACTTAGACTTACAGTGGTGTGAATTAATATTCGAACAGAGGGAATTCAGCTTTTCATTAAAGGCAAAATTTGCCGCTTCTGTATTCCAATATCTATATCAAAAGTATTCGAAGTAAGTCCAAGATATGCACTCCCCTAGTCTGAAGATTTTCGCTGAATTCAGATACTGAATATCACGAGAATGGCGAAAATATCGAAATTTGACATGCATGTATTTCTTGAGATTTGCTGTTATCACCATTTTGTCTGGATATTTTGTGGAATTCTTTCCCCTTGCAACAACATGTTGAATGGAAACAGCGTTTGGAAACAGAAGTTGATATTCGTACACCTGAGATTCAAGTTTGATGTCTTTGATATTTTCCACTAACAATTTTGAGATTTTCCAGAAATCTTTGTATCGCTCGCCAACTGTAAGATGAAGTTGGATCAGATAGACAACCATATCCTATGTACATCAATTCCAGCAAAAAAATCACTTTTGATCAAGTCACTTCATAAATATTGCAAAATATCAAAATGTGGGAAATCTCAAGAACCTGAGAAGTTGAATCCCTGCTATTTGCGAATCAATATCAGCATCCAAACAGCGCCAGATGGTACCCTCATTCAACATGTTATTGCAAGAGAAACTAGAAATTGGCTACTGAGCCAATTTGAAGACCGCCCTTAGAAATTAGAAATTAGGCAAAGTTGACTGATCGAGAATTACTGAGTGGCAATGTAAAAAGTCCGGTCGACATGGTCAGTGGGAATTTATTGGAAATTGCAAGAGTCTGGTGGCATGAGACTAAAGGTTATAGAGAGGATGAAGGTGTCACGGATTTGTAACATTAGAATTACAAATCTCAGTAAAGATGCACATTTAATTGAAAGCCAGAATGTTTTAAACATTAGAATTAGAAAGCTCAGGAAGATGCACATTTAATTGACAGCCAGAATGTTTTATTTTGTTCATAACCAAACTGTACAACAAATATAGGTCATATTCAAACACACTAACTAGTATATGTTGTGGCATAACTGCTGCTGCTCCTGTATTCATCACGACTGATGTTGACCGAAAACATATACAATGCAATAACTGGTGCAGTCGAAGAAGGTTTAGTTTGCGAACAATGTTTGAAGATGATCTCTTCATCTTCGGGCATCAAGGATGGTGGAGCTAGATACATGTGATATCACATATATTGTCATTGGCCCCTTTCATTGTGTCCTGAGACTTGAAATATTACAGAAATCACCTTGCAGGAAGTTGTGATTATGGTATGATTGTGACAGTCTCTCATGTGTTGCTTCTTTGGCAAATTACTTTCTAACAGCATCAAGTTCTAGGACACTCTTAATATCAAGATGGATGTTTTTGTGCATTCGTTTTAGACATTCTGTAAAGAGAAAAGGAAAATGGTTGCGAGTATGAGGCAATAAATATCAATAAGTTAGCCTATGGCTTTCTTTGACATGTAGGCCTACACACAGAGTACAGATGTACTAGTATTGGCACTCGGACGTTCTTTCATCACAGTCTTTTAGTGGTGCGAGCAAAATGGTGTGAGAACACTCTGAAATAGACTGAGTGCTTTAAGCGAATTACTTGTTTTGACATCTGAAAAAGAGCAATAATTTAATACCGTAATGTACATGTATGTATTCCAATGATTGACGGTGATGACAAGATAATATGATCTATCAGTCGGCAGAGAGAATTGTGATAGAATTACACTTCGAGAGGCAGGACACAATAAACTGGATCGTGATAACTGTAATATGTAGAAAGGACACCAGCAGAAATAGGATCGGTCAGGGATGTTGAAGATTTGATGTATACATGATCAATAGTTGTGCCTTCAGTGGTTGTGGGATCAGTTTTGAGATGAGTGTATCCTTGGCTGCTGAAGACTTGCTTGATTGGTGTGGTATCTTTGTTGATATCTTCATTGAAGTCGCCGACAACAATGATATGATCAGGGAAAGGAGAATCTGCATTTTCCAGTGCGTGTTTGAGGACTTGACAGAACGTGGTGGCATTGTAAGATGGTGGCCTGTACATGACAATGACAAGTACAGCAGTTCCATCGTGCTGTTGAAGCAGAGCAAGGTACTCCAGGTTTTTCACTCCCAGATTGAACAGGTTACACAGAAGACTTTGTTTTGCATAAATTGCAACCCCACCTCTCTGTTGGTTGAAAAATGAAGAATCTTCTTGGTAGCATTCATGTCTGTCTTTATGGTAGAATGTATACCCTGGGATTTGGAAATTGTGTGATGGATCATTTTGGAGCCATGTTTCTGATAAGCAGATGAAGTGTGCCCGAGAAACATATGGGGTTTGTTGAAGGTCAGGAAAATGGGCTGGCAAGCTCTGTATGTTGTGGTGGACTACTGTGAGTGAACTGTCTTGGAGATCAAGAAGTACGTCATCAGTCTGTTGCAAGGGATGCATTTCAAGCATTGACTTTTCAACCTTGTCATTGCAGTATAGTGCTGATGATCGGTTATCTAACAGGTGAAGGCCGCTCAACTTTGTTACACGACTGAGGGCAACATATGCTTGACCTGGGAGGAAGATGGTCTCCAGTGAGATGACAATTTCTTGCAGTGACATTCCTTGAGTTTTGTGGATGGTGCATGCCCACGATAGTGATAGGGCATGTAGGGGAAACTGTGTTCTCATGGCATGCATGGTGGGCCTGTTTTCTAGTTTCTCATGAACTGGTTCTATGCCGACAGAATTCTTTGGTGTTGTATGCCTGAAAGGTGATTTCTTCATGAATTCTCTGCCGGCTTTGTTGTCATCAAATTCAACACATATGGCTTTTGGGAATGTGTTCTGTTCAGCTGAAGAATGAGGGAGAATATCAGTCACTGTTCCCATTGCACCGTTGATAAGGCCATCTTCAACACTGATATTCCGCAGGAGCATTACACGAGCACCAGTTGCTATTTCAAGACTTTGTGGAAGGTCACCACTGCTGCTTTTCCATGTTTGGTGTTTTGGTGCATGTTTGGACTTGTTTCCAGTCACAGGATCTTTGTGTGTGTCTTTTGCACGAACAGTTACAGTGGGTGACTTAACAGTGTTCAGCTGTTTTAGGTTGAAAGCATTGACCTCTTTCCGCGTAGCATACACATGCAACGCCTTGCTGGGATATGTGGGGTCATCAGATGTAACAGAGAGAACGCGTTGTTTCAAGACGTCTTCATCATGCTCTTCCAATGGTTCTGAAATGGTTCTCTTTCTAATTCTATTCAGTAGGTGAGCAAAGTCAGATTCTTCTCTCTGGCGCATTATTTCAGTCAGTTCAACATGGAGGAAGTTGGTGGACCATATGTTGAAGATGTCATTGGGATTGAGGTTGCACAGGAGCTTGGCTCTCACTGGTGGAAGTTGGAAGAAGTCTCCAAATGCAAGAACAGATACTCCACCAAACAGTTTGTCACATTGTTTGATCTGCTTCAGTCGGCCATGGATGTAGATCAACAATCTGTCACTTATCATGGAAACTTCATCGATAATCAAAATCTGTAGTTCATGCAGTGTTGACCTGAGTGTGTTGATTCGATCTTCACTGAGAGGTACATATGGGAGTTTGAGTCCTTTTGGGATGGAAAATGCACCATGAACAGTTTGTCCACCGATATTGTATGCTGCAGTGCCTGTAGATGCCGTTTTTAGCACACAAACATTCTGTGGACTCTCCATCAGGGGCTGCAAGAGTTTGCAAGATTCATATTGAATAGCTTTGATCAAATGGCTTTTGCCTGTGCCACCTGGACCAGATATGAAGATGTTGAGTGGTTGTGGATTCTTACCATGTCGTTTCTGGAGACACCATTTGCGGATTGATGTGAAAACCAGTGATTGTTTCTCATTGAGTGACCGGAGGAGACGCTGAGCTTCTTCAGTTGATATCCCTACATGCACAATTTCCATGTGGGCTGAGCTCTGACCAGATGATTCTGAATGGGTGGTGCTGGTCAACTCGGGAATATCATCATCATTCCTATCTGCTTCATCCTGCATCGCCTCACTTGGTTTTTCAGTATCGAGGCGATCTTCTTCAGTTGATGGTGCAATTTGAGCCCATGCATCCTCTAGAGGTGGATTGTACTGCAGTTGTTCCCAAGCTTGCTCAAGAGATTCTACACCAACTTCAAACAAAGCTCTGTTGTGGTTCACGATACTCTGAACTGTCTCTGGTTTGTCTGAATTCGGAAGTTTAACTGCCGCTTTGAGATAGAATTGCTCCGATGTTTCATATGGTTGTGGACCTAACTGGCGTTCACTTGTGAAGGGCAGGTACAGAGCAAGTAAATTGTGATAGTACTTTTCAGGATATTTTGTTTTGGAGAATCTGGCAGAACGTACAACTGCTGGATGACCTCTTGATCTTCTTTGAATCTTTCCAAGACCATCTTTGAGTTCAATCACTGGCACTTGCTTTCTTGAGGCTGATTCTGGATCTTCATTTTCTCCATCCATTTCCATGTCTACTGGGTCTTTGTCTTTGTTGGGTTGTGACTTGGCTGTGGATGGTAAGATCCTATAGTTCGACACAAAACTGGCAAGACACATGTCAGAGAATTCAGGTGTTTCTGGGCGAGCCTTGTAGCGGTCGACAACCGATTTCATCCAGACATCCTCAGAATCTTCTGATCCAGCTTTGCTCTGTATCACTTTGAGGGGGAGGCTCATCTTTGTACAGTTTGGATCAGTCGGCACAAATATCACCTGTCGAGAGCAGTCCTTCAATTTCATGCCAGTGACTCGGTACACAGCTTCTTGTGCGCTGACCTCTCGATTGTGTAGGTAAACACTACCAAGTCGTTTCATTTCTTTTGCAGCATCTTCATTGTTTTCTGCTCTGCTTTCCTCTTGAGCTTGTTTGAGCAACTGACTCATTTCATGTTCAGCTTTGCTTATGTATGAGAGGATATACATGACGCAAGTGTATGGGTCCAACACATACTGGATGTCCATATTGGCATTCCATGCTTGAAGAAGAGCTGGATTGTAATTGTTTACCCATGCATCCTTTGGTTCTCTTTTCATGACGATGCTGACTTTCTTTGAGAGTATAGCCATGCTCTTTTCATATTCTTCCTGTGATAAGCCAGCTTTTGTGAGCAGATCTGTGGATGAGAGTATCTCATTTGAATCATCAGATGGATTGTTCATAATATCCCATATCTTTTGAATATTCTCTTGTGCCATAGCTCTCGTGATTTTCAAGTGATCATGCTCTTCAATGACACCACTGTGGCTGTTGCTTGATCCTTCTCTATTGCTAACACCACTCTGACTGCATGGTTCAGTTTGCACTGTACACGTGTATTCTTCCTCTGAGCTATCCTGTTCATCATGTGGGAGTAAAACTTTCGTCAACTCAGCAATTTCAGCCTCTTCCTTGAGTTCGTTGTAATCTTTGGTAGGACGGATGATGAACGTTAGTGGTGAAGGTGGCTTTGGAAAGTTGAATCGACATTTTTTTCCTCCCTTTCTGCATGACTTTGAGTGGCCTTTGCTATGAGACTGCACTTCCTTGATTATTTTGTGAAGTTCAGGGTTAGTCTCTTCATCAGGCAGTTCACATGAGATGTATTTGTCAATGAAGGTGCACACCTCTTCATCAGTGTTGATATCAAGTTTGGGTGCATTTTCAATCCAAACAAGGCAATGGATGTGAGGAGAACCGCGTGCTTGAAATTCAGTGCGCCAAAAGAAGTCTATTACCTTGCCTACAGGGTGAGCTTCACTTAATAGCAACTTAGTGAAGAGCATCTGAACTCGATGATTGAACATTCGTGATGCCAACACAGGATTCTCACGCAACAGTTTGGTCTTGTCGGTGTAAGTTAGTTCATCAATGGGACATTGATTTTCTGAACAGCAAGAGAGTGTTTGAAGGACTTCTTCCCAACGGAGATCAGCAGCTGAGAATGTCAAAAACCAAGTTGGTATACCTAACTGGCGAATCATGGCAAACAGATCTTTCAATGTTCGCTCCCAGTATGGAGGTGTACCTCGTATTGGTTGCATGAATCTAAATCCAGTATCAGATAAGAGAATTCTCTTCACACTGTCTTTGTCTTTCAACATGCCTGCTGTTATTTTGTGTCCTGTGTTGGTTGTAGACGTTCCTTTCCTGAGAGCAATAGAGATACTTGATAGCACCTGCTGCAGTTCACTCATATACTGGGAAAAAAACAAATAATTTGTGTCTCTAGAAAACCGATCATCTGCATTGAACAATCGGGCATTGAAATAACGGTTGAGTCCAATCTTAACTGATCTCTCAGTGTTGTAACCAAATTTTCCAGATGGTAACTGCTGTGGGAAGGACTTAGCTTCAATGTCTGGCACATTAAGCATCGAGACTGGTGAATTGCCTTCAGCTGGCGCTAGACAATATGCGATGTTATCATTTTGATCCATTACTTCCTGGCCAATGTCTACTGGTTGTAAACAGGTGTCAACAGGAGTCTCATACACATTGCTGTAAACATCTGGTTCAGTTTGACTCTCAGGTTTGTTTGTATCCTGATTGGATATGTCTGGGTGCAAGTTGCAGTCTTCATCTGCTGTTGGATGTTCTGCAACAGAAGCATCATTGGAGTCATTACCATTTTCTGATGACTGATCTATAATGTCACTCTCAGTAGTAGGTGTGCTGTGGATCAGATCTCCATCTGTGGCCAAATGAGTGTCCTCCCAGTCCAAGTTCAAGTTGACATCTTTGTAAAGACTGTTGTTCTCTTTCAAGTAGGACAAAGCTGCAAAAAGTTTGCGAGGCCTGACAAACGAATATGCAACATGACCTTTGTACTCAAGTTTCCTTTTCAACTTGACTTTGACAAGAGCAGATTCATGGACAGGTCTGGGGAGGACGTCGACTGTTTGAGAGATGTTTGCGGGCACAGATACTACAGGACCATATACTCCTTTTTGACCACCCTTTGGTAATGGAATAATCTTTGCAAATGGGATATGTAAACTAAGTAGTTGTTTCTCCAAGAAGTTAAGGTCTTGTAGTGGAGGTGGAATATCTTCCAACTGCAAGCCATTCAATATGGCGAGTGAGGGAACTTTGCCTTTAAGTAATGACTGGTGGCATGCATGACATATCCATTCTTTATCACATGTGCCATAGCTGTTTGGAAATTGAGTGCATTCTTGACAATTGTCATTTTGGAAACAATGACGAACATATTTTCCACTGAGGCACATTTCTGCATTAGAATTTTTGTCAGGAGTGGTGTTGTAAGTGGATCTGTGACATTGTACAACTTGATTCTTGAATAGCAACCTGTGACAAACAGTACATATGTACTCTGGACCAGATGTTATTGACTCTTGGAAGTTCTTAATGGCCTTGGTCACTAGATGTCTGTCGTTTGTTTCACGTTGGCATCCTTCATTAGCCTGATATTTTTGCCTTTTTGCCTCCCTATCTTTTATTTGTTGAGATTCCCTGTAAGTTTTGTCATTGTTATATCGGCGTTTCTTACAAGTTCGACTTGTAACAAGGTAGTCATGTCTGTATTGTTCATCAGTGACATATCTACATCTCTTGCGTGCTCTGTCCGATACACGACACTGTTGTTTGTAACATTCATCCTCTTGATAATGGCATCTTCGAGTCTCTCTCTTTTTTGTAGCACGAGCTGTTTTGTATGAAGTGGGTGTTGATTGATACCATTGATCCCATCGACTTTGATGTTTGGTTGCTTGCGCAAGTTTTTCCTGTTGTTTGTCACTCTGATAGGTGAAGTATCTATCAAGTAAATCAGGAGTATGTTGTGAAGAGTTCACTTCTGCATCACTATTTACCGGTACATGTAGAGCTGGAACAAAATGCCGACCAGAAGTGGAATGCTGAGCAGATGAAGAGACCAATTTCAATGGAGTGACATCAAACTGAGAGTTACTTTTGTGTTGATACAAATTCTGTATATGTAACACAATACTTTCTATGTTTCTGAATGACAGGAGAACAGCAGTTCCATCACTTGCCATTAATCCTTGAGCATTGCGACTGTGGGAATCAAATACATAGAATCTCTGATTGTGGGCAAAAAGACTGATAGTATAACCACAAGTAGTCAATAGAGCACCTATGTATCTAGAACACAAACCAATGGACAGTGCTGTATGCAATGAATACAGTGCAGGCTGCAAGTCAGGACTTGGCACCTCCATCAAAGAACCAGACATTGATGAACCCAATTCTGTTATCAATGAGCCTGATAGAATATCAGCATCTACTGCCAATGGCAATTCATTGCAATCCATGTAATCATATTTGTGGGGTGTCTTTTGATACAAAGAATCACCAAGCACTAAGATGTTGTCAACATCTTGCCTAACCCAAGTTGATGGCTCTTTTACAGCTGCAAGCAGTAGTGAAACATATGCCATTGGTGTGCACTGTTTGCCAGCAGATGAAACCGGAAAACATGGTGAACCTTGGTGTACGGATGCCTGAAGTTCAAGATGCATAACATCTGGTTGTGTCCTTGTGAAATTCAAAGTTGAGCAAGGTTGACCGTCAGTAACATTTTTATTAGTTCCTGTAATTTTCAAAGAGGCATTTGAGTCAAGGGCAGCTGTATTGCACTGCATAGCAATTATACGTTTGCGTTCTTTATCATGTTGACGCTTGGTGGCAGCACTTTGTTTCTTGGTACGTGGCATTGTGAAGCAGACAACTGCAAATGCAATAAGACAAGTTTGAAAAGAGAAATGGACAATGCTACTGTTTTAGGAGTCTTTAACAAAACATGTAATCTATCACTTAGTATATGTCTTTACATGTATCAATATTGATAAAGATGCCTTGTAATCATTCACCGACTTCAGGGTCAGGAGAGGCAATTAGCCTGGTGAAATAATCAGTGAGATAAAATTCAGCTGAGATAATTTTTCAGGTGAGATAAAATTCAGCTGAGATAATTTTTCAGGTGAGATAATTGGTCTGGCGAGATAATTGGTCTGGTGAGATTCAGGTGAGATAATTGGTCTGGTGAGATTCTGGTGAGATAATTGGTCTGGTGAGATAACTGGTCTGGTGAGATTCAGGTGAGATAATTGGTCTGGTGGGTATCAGGACATTTCCCCCCTGGACATTTGCCCCCCGGACATCTGCCCCCGGACTTCTGCCCCCCTAGGACATCTGCCCCCCGGTCATTTGCCCCCCGGACATTTNTGATGAGTATGAGTCAAGATAATTGATCGATATGATGAGTATGAGTGGAGATAATTGATCGATATGATGAGTACGAGTTGAGATAATTGATCGATATGATATGATATGATATGAGATGATATGATATGAGATGACTGAGATGATGAGTATGAGTTGAGATAATTGATCGATATGATATGATATGATATGATGAGTATGAGTTGAGATAATTGATCGATATGATATGATATATGATATGATATGAGATGACTGAGATGATGAGTATGAATTGAGATAATTGATCGATATGATATGATATGATATGATGAGTATGAGTTGAGATAATTGATTGATATGATATGATATATGATATGATATGATATGAGATGACTGAGATGATGAGTATGACTTCAGATGATTGATATGATAATGAGTCGTGATGATGATGATTGATCTGGTGGAAATGAAATGGTAGAATATAGTAACAGTGGAATTGAAATTTGGCAGAATGAAGTGACAGAGGAAATTCGTGGAATGAAGTCAGTGATGGCAGAATGAAGTCAATGGAAATACAGTGGAATGAAGCCAGTGGAAATATGATGGAATAAAGTCAATAGATATGTGGCGGAATGAAGTCAGCGAGTGGAAATAGAGCGGAATAAACTCAATGGAAATATAGTGGAATGAAATCGGTGAGTGGAAATACAGCGGAATAAAGTCAGTGGAAATATGACAGTATGAAGTCAGTGGAAATAGCAAGTGAGCTGGATGAATTGGACAGCAGTTAGTGTGTGCTGGTACAGTACCTGAAAAAAAGAAAGAAAGTATTAGTATCGAACACTGATTTCAATGCAAGTCATAAATCAAGACCAAGTGGACATTAGAAAATGAAATACTGATGTCAATTTAAATATACACATATTTACATACACACACTATGCTTTATACATATGTAACATACCTTATGAACTAAGTGGGATAACCTGATAACGCACAGCTAACTGTGATGACACGGATGATCAGCTGGAAAAAAAACAGACATCATTTGTGAACTACCATTTGAATGCGATAAAGGTAATTACATTCATGGACTTTGGAGGCATCAAAAACTGAACGAGGTGCACTTCAATGTCATGAAGTCAGAAGATTATTTGATTTTCCTTTCATCATTATCATTATCAAACTGTTTTCCACTACCGCGCGGTATTGTAAATCCAAGCAGGGTATTTGGGAAATGTGCCCAAAAGTTACTCTTACCGTACCTTGTCCAGTTTTGTGACAAAATAAATCTTTGGAACTGGTATAGTGGTAATCAGGACAGACTGCGACAAAATACACATGAAGCAATCACAATCACAGTGAACTTTCACTGAAAAAGAAACAAGAGCAAATTAGTTGTGCTAGATAGAGCTAGACCTATGGTTCTTGTCTACCAACATGGGGTTTGGTGAACCAAGAAATGTGTACCGGTATGCCTATTCAGCTGCTGATCGGAAACGTGGGTTCGAAATTCCATTGTGAACTGACCCTCCTTGACAAATTCGACGCCAAAGGGCCAAGGCACAGCCGTAGGCCTAGGCCTATGCATAATGCGGCCTAGCATGCCTACACTACAGTACACCGATATATGCCTAGGCTAGGCAGGCCAACACACTATAATATGACAGTCAGATTTTCTGATACGGCCCTACGAAATTTAGCCTTTTTAGGAATTAGGCCCCTTCCTTGCTTTTCTGATTCAAAATTCAGCAGTGCCAGTGACAGTCATGACACTCAGTGCCAGTGACAGTGTACACACTAGTACACAGTAGTTGGCACGGCCTAGTAGTGGTGTTACCGATTCACGATTCATGTGATTCATTCACCTGTGGCGGCCCCATGCTTGCTCATGCATCAAGCATTCATTCATCATGTGCATGCATGCACGTGTACATATAGGTAGGCCTAAATGTGATGACAGTGATGTGTGTACGGTAGTCTGGTAGGCCTAGTACTGTCATGCATGCATGAACAGGAAGTTCGGTCGCATCAACGGTCTTTATTCAACAATACCGTGTCGATGAGTGCCGTAAAAACTTCTTGATTGAAACTCGGATATGCATACCTATCTCGTACTAAAGATTCAAAATGAATACTTGGCAATAATGTCGACAATTTTCATGATTAATCGGCAAACAAACATCATTCGCACATGGAACAGCGGAAGACGTAACTGGTATCACTACTGCGCATGATCGAAAAACGCGCTCGAGTCAGCCCGATCCATGGATCGAACGCAGAATCAGAATCAAAATCAGAATAAGTTTATTGCACGATTACGCATGCGAGTCAATCCGGGTATGGAACGATGATGACGTACCAGGGGACTTGAACAAACACGTGACCTGCGCTGGATTCTATTTTGGGCTGTCGGGGATTCCCACACCGGCATGACCGGCGGGCTGTGTTTAGTTTATTGTCGAAAAGGTCGCCAAATACGGGCCAAATGATTACGGATTGAGCCAGTTAACGGACTTGACCTGTATTTTGGATTTATTTACATATCCTGTAAGTCTTAAGCTGATATATCACTTAATTCTTAAGTTATCGCTCGGAAACCAATGTTGCCACAGACATTCAGAGAAAATCTGGTCCTGTAAAACCAATGAAGACCGCCACCTATGAGGTGGTGGCGGTCTTAATTAGTGTGTAAATTATTCAAATGGAAAATTATCATGAATTCTGGGCTGGTGGAGTCCTACGTGTACTTGGTACTCGGACCAAAATAGACCGTAAGAAGTTTGCTATGCAGGCTGGAAATATGGACAGTAAATTTAGATAAATGGTCAGGTAGAGCTATCGGATTTGGTGAATTGCTTATGCCTCAACACGTAGCCAAGCTAATAGACAAAGCAACAAGATAATGCTTACAAAAAACTATATTATGACAATTATCATTGTAGTTTTCATAATATTCTTTATTCATAAAACTGATAAGCACGTACAAATCTCTTGCAAAAAATACCTTCAGTATTAGCCCTTTGTTCCACTTTTCATTCGTTAGTATCAATAAAAGTACTATGTCATTTTGTGTGGCGCTTTTGTGCTTAATTGTTTCAGAGACCGTTTCATTCGTTGGTTAAAAAAATTCAATCATACTGGCAGAGGCATGATGTATGTCTCTCTTGAAGCAGGTACATTCACTTTGACTTGAATCCTCAGCAGAGCTCTTGGTAAATAAGGCATACCGGTAATTCTTTGATTTATACTGAACATCACACTTATGACTTAGCTTACCTACATGTATGCAAGGAAATGGCATATCTGGCGTCGTGGACTTCCCGAGCTCAGGGGCCAATTGCGGTGAGGATCTTTGATCAACAATCACGTTGGTAAATTTAACCGTAGCTGTTAATGGTTCACCTGATGAGTGCTGTATTACAGTTAACACTTTGTGGGCTTTTTTTGTTTTTCTTATTTGCACTGTGTATTGCGAAAATGTCTATTTCACTGATTCAAGAAGTTCATTTCGGTGTTCACTTAGCGAGCTTATAATTCTACGTTTGTTTTAGCAGTGTGGTTGATCAACTCGCACTCAGAGAGAGACGTCGGTAATGAAAATAAATGACTCCTTTGACAGGGTACATACATGTATTTAAAGCCAGACACTATAGACAGATGGGTTATAATCGACGAGCATAGTCTCGGTCACCCAGCCGCTGTTTCGAATCAGGGGAACCGTAGCAGTACTGTGTGGCTGGCTGCGCAAGACTACACACAGCATTGGGGATTCCCCAAGGGGATTCCCAAAACCTCGATGCAGGATAATGCTATAATATGTGGTTCTATGGTTCTATACACTACGCACGCCTGTAGATGAGGTTGCACTATTATTTCGGCCGAACTGGAGAGTGAGTAGCGGTGCATAGTGTGCAGCTTTAAAACGCAGGGACCTTATCAAAGTCTGCCCCCAACTTTGATTCCGCAAATTCTTTGTGTGGCTGACAGTGAACAATAGGTTGCCCGCAAGTGGACAATAGGAAGGTTGAGATCAACGACGTATCACCTTGTACGTACGGATCGAAATGTACACAAAATTTGTAGAGTTCTACGTATACGTATAAGGATCCGTGGTATAAGTCGCTGATCTCAACCTCCTTAAAGCTGACGTGACCGAACCAAAAGCCATGCGACGAGAAAGAGAATTGCAAACGCCCTGCAGCCGCACCTTAAACGAAGGCTCAGAACATGATATACCCCACGACGCCAGGAGGGCGCCACCTTATTTGTCTTCAAGCTTTAGAGGTGTCAAACATCCTCTGGTGAGCTCCTGCTGAACATTTTTTTAAAAGAAAATTTTTTGACCCAGCTGGGAA